>SDEE01000544.1:0-34353 GCA_004126415.1 Candolleomyces aberdarensis | reverse complement strand
CGGGTGCTGCTGCCGGGTGGTGGTGGTGGGAAGGGTGGTTGTGGTAGTGGTGGGGGGCGNTGGTCGCTGAAGGCCGGGGGTGGGAGTACATGGTTCTGAGAGGCGGTGGCAGCGTACATGGTACGCCTCGCATCGCCCAGACCGTTATTTGTATATTTAGTGGGCCGTCGGGAACATACGAGGAGGAGGAGCAGAGGCGAAAAAAGAGACAGCCGAGTAGGAGCCGGGGATTCACAGGATATAATTCTCGTCCTAATTAACTTCGCACCAGTTCAACACAATTCGCTACACGCCCACCTGACCTCGCTTCCAATCCCCATCAAGATTTCTCCGTTGCTCCCATTCACCTGTATTTCCATCGTATTCTGCCCAAGTATTCTACATAGTCTACGGGACCCTGTCTCAGGCCTTTCGTCAACGTCTAGTACGGCACTTCGTGGAACAGCTTCGAGACACTCTCCCCATAGTGGCTCCGGCGGATGACCTCCCCCAGCACCTTCCCAATGTCTATCACCTCGATCTTTTTGCACGCCGCCTGGTTCTGGTGTTGGGGCAGCGTGTTCGTCACAATCAGCTTCTCCAGCGTGCTTTCCTCCACGGCCTTCAGAGCACTCCCGCTTAGAATCCCGTGTGTTACAAACGCAAACACCTTCGTAGCACCCGCTTCCGAGAGATGTGATGCCGCCAAGCAAAGTGTCCCACAGGTGTCAGCCATGTCATCAACGAGGATCGCGATCTTGTCCTTCACGTTGCCAACAAGCACCATTCGCGAAACCTCGTTCGCCTTTTTGCGCTCCTTGTGGAAAAGTGCGAAATCCACTCCAAGGCGGTCCGCAATTGACGTAGCCCTGCGCAACGCCCACAACCCGTTGTTTAGCTTTCCTGTCCATGTCGGAGTTTCGAGAAGCGCTTCCTTACCGTTTCGCCCCTCCTGCATCGGGCGAGACAATCACCACGTCTTTGAGGTCAAAGTGCGTGCGAATGTATAGGATGATAGATGGCTCTGCGTACAACTGCACCCGGATATTCCAAATGGTATGGTCAGATCAACGCCCACCAGATCAATCTCGCAGAAACACTCACACTGACGTCGACAAGGAGGAGGGCAGGAATGTTCAGTTGGTAGGGAGCCGTAGCTACTTTAATTGGAACTCACTTGTCGACGGGCACGTCAAAGAACCCTTGGATCTGTGATGCATGCAAATCCATAGTCTACATTGATGCAATTTTGTCATTAACTCAAATACCAGTCAAAGCAGCACTACTCACAATGACATGGTCGCAGCCTGATTTTTGGATCATATTGGCCACAAGCTTCGCAGTGATAGGAGCACGACTCTTATCCTTTTTGTCTTGTCTGGCATAGGGGAATAATGGAATGACTGCAGTAATCCGCTTCGCACTTGCAATCTTGCACGCATGGATCATGATGCAGAGCTCCATAAGAGCCGTATTGACGGCCCCACACCCCGTATTGATTATGTACACATCGTCCTCTCGAACGGATTCGTGAATCGTAACTGTTGTTTCTCCGATGGCGCTGCGGGTGACTTCGGCCTTTCCAAGTGGTAGTCCAATCCTGCAGCAGCACGGAAGTGGATCAGAGGAATGCAGGGCAGGCAATGGTCATGGGGCAGGTACCGTCGTGCAATGATTTCTGCAAGCTCAGGATGGCTAGTTCCTATGAAAAGAACCGTGGAAGGGAGCAGAGAAGAATTGAAGCATCGTTAGCTCTCGCCCAGAAGAACCCCAGACAGGGTGGCTCAGAGGGCGCACCTGCGAAGACCTTGATTCCGCTTCCTGTCAGCATGATGGTAGCTCAGTAGTGTATAGAGGTTCAGAGTTAGGCAATGTCCATAGGATGAGTATTAGAATACAAAGAGAAGGAAAGAAAGGTAATGCAAACAGGGGTCTGGACGAGACGGTCGTAAAAAACTTGTTAATAGCGGAGTTCGATAAGATTAGCAGTCACATGAATGCCGTGGGAAGGGCGGGATCGGGCGTTCGTTGACGCTTGCTCACCGCGACACTCGACATAAGGATGCCAAACTCGTAAAGGGTTGCTGGCGGGGTGTAGAATCCCTACAGCATTGACTCCTGAGGGTATAAGGACGACAGTACTGTACTCAAGCTTTAGGTGCGTGGACTCGGAACTAGAGGATTTCGGAGGGCAATTACGCGAGGCCGGAGGCCGCTCCAATGCGAACTGGGTGATACCGAACCGATTCACTCGAGTTCGCCCGTATGTCATGCCCGTTTCACTTTCTACGAACCGTCCAAATTGCCGAGGCCTAGATTGATCTTCCAACACGTTGAAAGCAATTGCAGCCATGCAGATACCGTTTCAAGAATGTTATTGTTCCACACTATTCGAAAACTCCTCAACGTCCTCCTCCGTCTTTCGAGGATGATTGATGCATCGATGACCGGGGACCAAAGGATGGCACTACGAACATCGCACCCGAATTTCTGCGGCGCTATTAGTAGACATTTCAGAGCGCTAACGCTATCTCCACTACCTCTGGACTCCGCTCCTCCTCGGCCAGGAAGAGATTTACAGCTGGATATTCGTTGCAGCTCGCGGGCCCTTCATCATCGCAACAGTTTCGTGTCGTCTCAGAAGGGTCCAGCACCAAATACCCACCCAGCCTGGTCACCCGCCCCCGCTGGCCAGCACAGCGCTTGTCATTTCCTTGTTCTTTCTTCATTCCACAATCGGCTATAGTGGAGAGGCAGGTGGAGCACGTCGCGTATGATGCTTCCGAGAGCTGGTGGCGTCACATGCGAGACACCGGGACGGTGTAAACTGCATAACATTCAACCTGTCCATGTCAAGATAAACGCCACCGGGGTCAAAAAGACATAGTCTGTCACATCATCAAACCGGCCAAGTTGAGAGCCTGCCGCAACCCGCAACCGAACTTGAAACGAGACTATACTTGGTAACTGCAGACGAAGTGCTTGAACGTTAAACTTGGAGATATATCCAGAATTTGTAAACGAAAGTCTCTTTCGTCCAACCAAAATCGCTGACCGACGACTGTACCCTCGGTCGAGCCGGTATGTCTGTTCACGTTCACCATAACGTATTCCCGCAGTTAATTTTTCCCTTGAAGGGTGTCAGGGTCTAGTCCAGACGTCCATGAGAGAGATGATCAGACGTATCTTCATCTCGAACAAAACTTTAATATGCACGTCGTGAACCCCAAGATGCGGTCTGCACGCACCCCACACCCCCATCTCATTTACAGTTGTTGACGGATTCCCTCGAGGCTTAAAAATTCACATAACTATGTATCCATTTCGAGATGTGTCAAAACCTTCTCCAGCTCCCTGAAGGCCGTAAATCACGTCAATGAACAACAACTTCAACTGGATGTATTTGATACACAGACTATGGGGACTAGATCGAGATACACAAGTTTAGACTACAACAAATTTTGTGGAGGTCCACCACAAGCTAGTACGATCGATAGGCTAAATGAGAGGGGGGGNAACGGTGCAAAAGGCAAACGAACGCAAGGTGTGTGTTTACTAAAAACTCAAAGAGAGTGTGGATTCAACGGCACAGAGAGGGAGAAGAAAAAAAAAGAAAAAGAAAATCGATGATACTACGGATGGCCGCGTTTACGACGTCATTATCAACCATGGGTCCAAAGGTATATGGTAAACATTAAGCGCATCGAGAATTTGTTCGCTTAAGCGCGAGTGAACTGCGAGTCCTGTGCACTTGGAACAAAACTTGAGGTGGTCGAGTTGAGAATAGCCAAAAGGGACTCCGCAGTCTGGTTCGTGGGGGTTGCTTGCACTGCGGAGAAGGGACGAGGACCTGGAACAGCGTGAGCCAAGGGATGGAAATGGCCGGGATGTTGGGGTGGAGGTCCTGGGATAGGTTGCATCACAGGTGGCGGCGGGCCATAGGAATAAGGTGCATTGCTGGGGAAGGCAGCAGAGGGAGGGTATGGATGAGGCATGGCTGGGCCCGGTGGCGGTGGAGGGCCTGCTCCTGAACGATTATTGTTGATCAGCGAGAGCAACTGGTTGTGATTCATGCTGGCACTTCCTGGAGAGGAATGAAAGCCAGTTCGATGTAAGGCTTGACTGGTGCGTGATCTAATAAACGGATCATAACTTGGCTGTGAATAGGTGGTGCTTGCAAAATGAGGAGGTAAAGCAGGCATGACACGCGTAGCATTAGAGTGAAATGAATTGAGCATCCTTGGATCCGGTAAAGGGGGCAGGGATGGTGGAGGGCCAGTGGGCGTATACGGCATCCTATTGCCCAACTTTGGGGTCATTCTGGCCGACTCATTCGCTACTGTCTCGAGAAGCGAAAGCTGCTGAAGCCTTCGAGCGGAGGTGCCTTCGGCAGCTATAGGGCGTGCAAGGTATGGGGAAATGTCCGCGACTGATGACTTCCTGAATGTAGTAGACGTTGGAGAAGTCGGGGGACTGGTGGTTGATTGCACAGTCGCGGCTCGCTGATCAACTTTGGCTTCACTTGTGCTAGTAGTCTTGGCAGCGTGAGCGCTACTAGCAACAGCAATTTGAACATTCGGCGCTGATGAGACTTCAGAGGAAGTGGATACAGTGACAGTCGTAGTCGTATGATTTGCGGTATCGATAGAGTCTGATGAAACCTGCAAGGCCGACTTCGCTGGCGTGCTTCGTGCTGCATTGTCGGATGGGACCGTTGTCGAATTTACAGTCTGGGTTGCAGATACCGAAACAACGGAGTTCGTGGGGAGAGTAGTTTCCTCCGGGACAGACTTCAGACTCTTTTCACTTTCCTGGGGGACGGAAGCCGAGAGCGTCAATCCAGAAAGCAGCCGAGCGAAATGAGGATCTAATGCATTGGTCGAGAGCAATGCATTCGTCTGTTCTCCTGCTATTTGAGGAACGAAGGCAGGGGTGGATTCGCTATACTGAGGTGATGGTGTTTGAGGACCGCCATTATCAAGCGACGATGACTGTGAGCTCGAGTCCTGAAGCGTATCAGACTCTGTCGTAGACGGTTGAACATCGTTCGAAGCAGACGGTGAAGACTTTGTGGCTGTTTGCGATTTGCGGCCCTTCCGAGGTTTATTCGAATTGACGAAGCCCTTGAGGGGGCTGACCATTGCGTTACAACTCGTTCTCAAATCCAGATGATGAGACTCACCCAACGAAAGGCGCGATGAGGTAGAATTTCCCTGGAACTTGTTTGTTTCGACGCCACGTCGGAAGATCGGTCAACTTGAACCATTCGATTTTCTGAACGGACGAATAAGGAAGGATTTAAGGTGGGATGGTTGTCGAGCAACGTACACTAATCTCCTTCCGTGTCTTTGTCCTGAAAGGATAGTCTTCTGGCACGCCGGGAACAATAAACAACGTTATCCGCTGACCATTGTTCGTGGTTTCGATGAAGTGCTCTGGGTTAATCTTGCCGGCGAGGTTGTAGCCGGTCTCTTCAAGAACCTTAGCAGCAGAGCATAAGCTTAGCAACAAAAGAGATGCAGTGCGCTCACCTCTCGAACAGCACAGTCCGCCTTGGGCTCTGTCTCGTTGATCTTGCCTTTGGGGAACCCCCACCCCGATGACGACTTCCACCCCTTCACAAGCACACACTGAACGGTGATGAGTACTCGGATCAGACTTTTCAACATGGTTCGAATACCTTGTCGCACGTCTCGTTCAACATTATGGCCCCGCAGACTGGCACGAGAGTCTTGTACTGCATGAACTTCTCGAACGCTTCTTCGTGGTTCCAGTGTTGGAGTATGGGGCAGGCTGCGAACATCATGGCGGTGAACTTTTTCAGAGGTAGTGAATGACAGTTGCGGTTCTCTTCTCTGATAAAGTCTTCATAGAACCAGTGACTGGCAACAATGTTGAGAATTCAGCCGAAATCGAACTAAAAAGAGCGTACGCCTGTTCTACTTGGAAGCAAACCCGTTCTAGTGATGCAAGCTCTTCGTCTGGAAGGTTGAGGATGAAGCGACTGGCCAATTGGTTAGCCAAAAACCCTCTGGTTATGATGACAAGAGAATTACCTGGAAAGGTCCTCCAGAATTTCCTCCTCGGTGGCGTCCTTATAGGAGAATTGCTGGTGAGGAGCTCCAGCGGCGGCTGAGATCTCGGGCGATGACTGCGGCGAGACCATGATATATGGGAGGTACAATGAGAATCTTTACTGCAGAGGGAGCAGCGAGGTCAAACAAGAAGGATTGTTAGCGGTAAAGAGGAAGTCTTAGCAATTGTAACAGTGAGAGATTGCTGCAACAAACGAAAGAGGACAAGCCACGCAGTCACGTGGTGAGTAGCCACTATTTAGGGCAAGGCTGGCCAAGGCCAACGCGGAAGAATCACGAAGCCGTTCTCCCCCATAAATTCTGAAGAACCATACATGTTCATAGGGTAGGCAAGACGACATAGTACATAATTTACAGAACGTGAATATCATAGAGATGACTTGAAATAATTTACTTGAAACCCATGCGAACTGCGTACTCCTTCTCCTCTTGGACAGTGAGGCGGTCAGTCCCAGTCCAATTCGCGGAAGACGTTCGTGCCCTAAAGCGGCTAGTTCTCGTCTTAAAAATCTCTTCCATCCTCAGCGGACGGACAGCACCGAAAATATCATCAGGATTGATGGTACTTTGCTGCCTGAGCGCTTCCTTGAGTTCTGGCGACTGAGCCCAATTGGGAGGATCGTACGTCCTCGGTCGGTCTTCATCTTCCGAATCGGAATATTCACTGTTGATGTCAGGAAGTTCGATGCTTTCGCTGGGAACGAGCTGCTCAGAATGCTTCGCTGCCTGGATTTGCGCTTTCGCACGAGCCGCCATTTGTTCTTGAAGGAAGTGAGAAGGCTGGCCGAGTTCGTCTTCGGTCATTGTTGGAGCCTTAGCCTTGCCCTTGCTCGAGGAAGACGGCGCAAATTTGGGTAGCTTGGATGCCTCAACGGGTTTCATTGAGGGTCCTGGGATAGGTTGACTCGATCCTCCTTGCTTAGCCCCCGAAGGCTTTAGAATCGGCTTCAAGTGAGACTTGTTCAAGCTAGACACAGAATTCGTCTTCTTGAGCTCGGGCTTCTTCTCAATAATCTGCGGCTTCTTCTTGGCCTGGACATCCTCCTCCTGAGACGAAAGTCAGCATGGGACATAAAACTCAACTCGGAAGAATTAACCTTCTTAGCTGGGGTTGGCTTGATAATCGGCCGTTTGTCAGTTTGTTCTTCCCTCTCCCGCTTACGGCGCTCCATCTCATCCTTCATCTTCTGTTCCTCTTCCATCTGCCTGGCCTTTTCCTCTTCCGCCTTTCTCTGGATAGCCTGTTGCCGCCTGATTTCCATCTCCTTCAGCCGTGCAGCCTTCTTATCTGCTTCCTCCTGTTGCTGGATCATTGAGTCAGCAAAAAAAAGTTTTTGACGAATAACAATGGTGAAACTACCTTCTTCGCCGCAGCCGCAGCCATGCCCAAAACTTTCTTGACCTCAGGCTGCTTCTTCTTGCCATTACCCCAGGCATTACTGAAGAGTTTCGAAGCCTGATTAAGGAATCCGCCTTGTTGGGGTTGGGATTGAGATTGAGATTGGGAAGACGATGATGAGGCCATCGACAATTGGCTTTGAGGCCTGAACGACTTGTTCTACTCCAAATCAGCAAACGTCTCGACATCAATGCCGACAAGTGGTTTACCTCAACGGGCGCGGATGCCTTCGCATTCCCTAGCACCAGCTCTGCCAATTCTTTATCTTGGCTCACAATTCCCACTAGGTCCTCATCCTGTTGGTCTTGCTCCATATTGAATTCGAACGCCCCAGGAATATTAGTCGTCTCATCCTCCTTAGCCTCCCCAGGAGCCACCACATTCCGGAGTGACGACGTCGTCTTTTCCGACCCGAAGTGACCTGTATCACCGCCCCTTTGGCTCTGGGACGGCAAAGTACTCCATGTCATACTGTCTTCCTTCCCATTAAATGTCCACTGTACACCTGCAGCCAGTTTCTCATCCATTGGCCAACTATCGTCCTCGTCACAGACCATTTGTTGATCATGCTGCGTTTCGAAGCCGCTGGTGTTGGTATATTCCGTATCCTGGGTCGTCGGCACCCATGCAGGGACGTCGTCATCATCATCGAATAAGCGCTGCGATTGCGACTGAATGCTTTCCATCGTTGACTGCGCGGAAAGCGGCTTCGCACTTGGAGCTGTGAACGCTCGAGGTGATGACAAACCGAGGGTAGCCGAATACACGGATTGAGGCGGGGCCTGGAAGGTGTACTCTTTGAACGCTGGAGGAGAAGGCAGGGGTCGAGTACCAGGAAGAGGGGCAGGCGGAACAAATACTGGGGTAGGTTTGTTGAATACCGGACCTGTTGGGATTGTAAAGCTTGAAGACGGAGCGGGAGCTGGAGGGGACTGAGGAGGGGTGGTGCTGGTACTCTCGCGCTTTGACTGGTTTTCCTGCTCTCGGCGCGGGGGTGAAAATTGGAAGGGTCGGTCTGGAGCTTTGTGTTTCTCCTTGACACGACCTTCAGCTGGGAAGAGGTCCGTGAGGGTCATGGGAGGAGGGCGAGAAGAAGCCTTTGGTTCAACATCCATCTTCTCGGGTTGAGTCCGTTGAGGGGATGGCAGCAACGATTCTTCATGATGATTTCGTTCGGCAATCCTGGCTTCAGCTGCTGCCTTTGCCTCAGCGATGGCGTTTACAACAGACACTCCCGAGTTAGGCTTGGTTATTGTCTTCCCGACTAGTCCTTCAACGGTCTTCTTCAGACGATCCAGAACTCCAGGTGAAGTTTGCGGTTCTGGAGTCGATGTCGCAGGGGGTGAAACGGAAGAAGGCGGCTTGGTCTCGGAGTCCGACGATTTAGACGAAGGCGTATCACCGTCGGTGTGTTTGGCGACCTTTGATTTGCGCTCCTGGTCATTGAGGTGCGGGCCGAGGGCATCGACATCCCCACTCTTGCGCTTGGAGCCAGGTGCCGAGCTTCGTCCCGGTTCAGGGAGGGCAGCGAACACGTTGCTGGGGGCCTTCTTCGCTGTCATGTCTAGTGCTTTAACTTCCCTCGCTTTCATGAGCCAGGATGTTCTCTTCCCAGCCGGGTTACCAGGAGTGGCCCCGCCCATAAGAGTGGCTCCTACAGAAGGGTCCCGCGCAGAGCGAATCGACTTTCGCAGAGGCATCGGTTCCGGAAGCGAGGGTATCGCTAATGAAACCGTCTTGTTCGATGAATCCGCGTCCCGCAAAGGAACCCGCATATCCATGACTTCGGTAAAATCAAGGGGGGCCATCGTGTGACCTGTATCTGTTGGCTCAGTCTCGGGAGGAGGAGACGTTTCAATGTCCATATCATCCTCCTCTGGTTCGGGAGACGCTTGGCGTGAGTCGTTCTCTGCCGTGTCTGTCACCTTCGCTGGGAACGTGGGCGAGAGTGGGGTAGCTTGGGCAGAGTGGTAGTCTGAAGGGGAGTTGATAGGCACAGAGTGGAACGAAGCATCTCGCTCAGGTGTTCCGTCTTCACTATCATTGTCGTCTTCTTCGGAAGCGTCCGCTTTGGTCTCCTCAGTGATTGCCACCGGAACAGCCGTGGGCAGGGACGGTTCTAGGGTAGGTCTAGGAGAAGGGGCTTTGGGCAGAGGGGGCTCTGGGGAGAGAACAGTGGGTCGGATTGATGCACGGCTTCTTTCAGCAGGCTCGTCGTCCTCCGCAATCACTGAAAGATTCGCCTGTTCCAGATGCGCCGGGCTCAAGTGGTCATTCAGGGATACGGGGGTTTCAATTTGCGGGGTGGCAAGAGACGAGGGGGCTTCTGCGACAGGATTCAATGGAGTTTGGATGTCGCTTAGGATCGATCTGCTCTCTCTGAGCTTTAGGTCTGACGGCGGTGACGGTTCTGGTTT
Source organism: Candolleomyces aberdarensis (assembly GCA_004126415.1). Classification (NCBI taxonomy): domain Eukaryota; kingdom Fungi; phylum Basidiomycota; class Agaricomycetes; order Agaricales; family Psathyrellaceae; genus Candolleomyces; species Candolleomyces aberdarensis. The sequence continues at coordinate 24,463 of SDEE01000544.1, read as the reverse complement.
CTTGCTGTGCGATTCGAGGACAGGAGGTGCTTTAGCGCTTGTGGTCTCCTGGGGTGGTGCGTTTTCATCAATTAAAGGACCCTAAACCCATGTTTCTTCAGTAAAGTTCAGAGGGAATATATGGTGCCGCAATAATACCAGAGAGAAGACAATCGGATTTCCCAGCTTGGAGGCCAATTTGGGCTTCTTCCCAACTATCTTGCGGCGACCGGGAGTCTTGACAAGTTCAATGAGGGGGCTACTCAGTGATAAGCACATGTACTAGATCGCCGACGCAGGAAACCTTACTCCTGCTTGGTTCCGGAAAGGATGTTGTCGAGATAATCATCCAAGAACAGAAAGCCTTGGGTTTGAACCTGCTGTTGGAAGAATTCACGGCCGGAGTCGTTGGCCATGTTCAGTCGGATAGAGTTTGACCATTGCAGCAGATTTGTCTGTGCCATATCGAATAACGCCCTGTTGCTGGGTGGGCTCGCCGGGGAGGTGGAGTCGCGAGTGTTTGTGTTCAACGAATGACACGGAACTTTTGTTTGGTTGCTGGACGCGCTCCCGCACGTGATCGTGCTCGTTCCTATTTTCCCACAGCTATATCCATCCCTGACGTAATTATCCTCGAGTCCAGCCGTGCAGCACCACAACGGTACAGCAAACATGATAAACTTAGCACGTTCCTTCTCAAAAGCCCCACCATGGATTCCTCGACATCAGATTGTTTTGCGAGAGACGAAGAACCTGACCTTGTCAACTCAGATTTGAATGAATCCCAACTACGTGAACTGTACGAAACCGCTGAGATACGAAGGTTCCTTAACATATTCTCAACGGTACGTGACTGTAATTGGAATTTCTGAATATTCAATTCACTCTGCGCCACAGTTCGTTAGTGAAGTAAAGACATCAGACCACGATGATCCTCCTACGGCCCTGCAGCCATTGAAGAGGCAACCGAGCCCGTCTGGTAGCATTGCGGACTCGAACCCTCTTGAAACCGAGGGGAGAGAGATTACCTCCGGCATCTCTCATATTTGCAATGGTGGCGAAGAGTCTATTTCTGCGTACATAGCCGAAGTAAGGGTTCCGCCAATGTATCGACCGACAGACCTGACACCAGATCTCTAGCATCACGCTTCGCCACTCCTACCGGCACAGAGACGAGAAGTTGCACCATTCACCCTCACTCGCATGCGTCTGACATTGAGTCGGCTGTATATCGTCGCTCAGATTTATTGGCCTCATATTCGGAAAGTTTGGGATCTTGCTCAATGGACGAGCTTTGGCACCAGCTTCGTGTATTGTACGGTGAGCGAGATTGGTGAACATATTCTCAGTCACTCACCCCTGCATATTTACGTAGGTCTATTGGATCTTGTGGTGGTACAACTTTCTTTTACCTTCCCTCATTTTGCTGCTGCTGGCGGGATTACTTGGTCGTGGTATCTTTCCATACCCAAGCGTCGAAGACCTGCGTGAATATCACCGCAGACTTGGTCAGGCAAAGGAGTTCAGTGACCAGTTCTCTGACAGGCTTTCGCCAACATCCACGATTGGCTTCAAGGAGCTTTTCCGTTTGTATCGACTTGCCCATCCTGACTCAAACTGGAACCGGAAGCACAAGCGTCCAAAGAAGAGGAATTCGCCATCCACTGAATCAATTAACTTCAGCACAGATGATGCTATTTCCAATGAAGGGAAGGCGGAAAGGAGCCCACCACCTGACGATGCGACGGTTCTAGATGACCCCGAAGAGACAAAAGCGGCTCTCGAGCTACGACGGTGGTTGTTGCACTTCTGGACAGAAGTAGCTGATCTCAACGAGCGGCTCCGCAAGTAGGCCTGCTTTCACCCCATACTTTTCGTCGCAAGCTGACACGGTTCATTAGCATCTACATCTGGCGGAAACCAGCTGCCTCCAGGAGGTACACCATCGTAAGTTCCCAACCGCATGACGCAACCAGCTCTCCATTCATTCTTCGACTTAGGCCACAGCGTTTCTTTTCTTGGTGACGGCTATCGTGCCGAGCCAGTACTTGGCGAAGGGTTTTTGGCTTGCTATTGGAGCCGTGTTTTGGCACGTTACCCCCATAGTATGCGCAATGTCGCCGGACGATAGGTCACGGTAAGTATGAACACTCACTCGTGATTCAAGCTGAGCTTAATCCCCGCCTTTTACTAAGGATTCCTCCGCTGTTTGCAGATGTGCCAACCGATGCGGAACACGCAATGGATCTCATATCTTCCCGGATAGCCAAAAGCGAAGACATTCAGGCTCTCAGAGAAAAACACATTAAAGGGGCAAACTCGCCAAAGTCAGAAACGGCGTGGAGACCGCCGAAAGGGTCGCATAGCAAGCTGAAAGCCATCGGGAAATTGATCAGCGAGGAAGGATCCCGGACTGCTAAAGAAGCTGTCAGTCCTTCTTCCTCTTCTCAACGTCTTTGTGATCTCATCATGTCCATTGTAGATGAGCTCAAAACCGCTCACTGTCGCCTCCCATCCACTTTTCTCTGGAGCTATGGCAATATTGCAGCCCGAGGCGAACACTGAACTCCATAGTCAGTGCACCGTCTTTTTAGATCAATTTGTTTCTCTGACGGTTTCCCTGATTTTACAGCCTATGCAGGGCAGCATCGGTCGTCTCCTGGACTGATCACGCTCACTATGAAGCGCCTTATTTTTACCCCATTACTTTCGTCGCAATCAAAGGTTGAGATCGACGTGGAAAGGATAACAGGTGTCAAGAAGAACGGTGTTCTCAAGGGTCTTCATGTTTCTCACAAGGATCCAAGCACAAACTCTGTGGTCGAGGAGAAATTCCTATGGATATCTGGAAGGGACGACCTGTTCGCTCGGCTACTTGCTATGGGAAAAAAGAAATGGATGAATATATAGTTACGCTGTATTCACTCTGGCAGCTGGTGGTCGATCATCTTCTCGGTTATGACAGGTGGACAGGACTTCTATTTCATACCTCAGTCAGCTCTTGTATCTATTTGTGCTAATTATTCGCTCTCCAACTCGTCCACTTTTTCAGTCCGCCTCTGTTCTTCCTCTTCGCCTTGTTCAGTCGAGATCGACCTTGCTTTTCCTTCCATATGTTTTTTACTCAAGAGCTTCTTGCCCGTAGAGATAGCGGGTTCGGGCTACTTTGGTAAGTTATACCTCCTTTGCACGCCCCTTTTCTCATGTTTCTACACCAGGCTGGCCGCCACCCTTGGGTCGAAATCGTCCTTCAAAAAGCTTCCTCGAAGATCGGTTCTGACAGCCGATATTGGGAAGCTATGCGACCTTATATCAGAGCCGGTAGAACCCCTTGCTTTGAGATTGTCGAGTAATCTCATGTTCGGTGTGGTTCGGTGGGCACTTGTATGCGTCAACATAACTGGTATCTGGTGTCTGACTATCTGTACAGGGTCTACAAAGGTATAGCGCACACCATTCGTATAATTTCACGCGTTCAGAGTGCATATATGCGCACCTCTTCCAGTGAAGCAAGAGATCTTGTTGACGGATGCAACGAACTGTGTCACGGCTTTGAAAAAGGTCGTCCACGAGATGAACACGAAAGTACTGACTGCGCAATTGCAAATGGCTCAAACGGCATTGAGGTCTACCGTCTACTAAACAGCGACTTTCGATGTGACTTTGACTAATGCTCATTTATTCAAGGCCTTCCGCTGTGACAATCGAACCTGACTCTCGTACTGCTCATGTCGTCGATTATGATGCTTTCGTTGTGGTAAGAAGCCTTCTCGATTCCTCTTCCTATCGCTTCTCATATCTGGTCAGGACTGGGACGAGTACCTGAACATCGTGGATGGTATGTCATTTTCCTTTTACGGATGACCCGACACTGTAAGAAACGCGCTGCCAGACACACATGCACCTAAACGAAAAGGGGATGAAGAAGATGACGATGATTTCGATCCTACGCAGGCTACCAAAAAGAAACAAAAGGCGAAGCAGCCCAAACCAAGCAAGGCCATCGAAGCAGCGAGGAATGACCCACATACGCTGACAGAGCATCATGAACATGTCTTGTCCGCGACGTTTGACCTTTCTTTTGCAGGCGACGGCTCGAACCATGCGCAGGGACATGGTCTCTCTTCGTCGCATCCAGAAGCACCGCTTGACCTTGGATTTGACGACAATCCTTTCGCTCTCTCGGATGGGCTTGATCTCGGTGGTGATGGTTTCATGCTTGGGGATGAACTCGCTCGAGAACTTGGGTGGGGTTCTCCTGCTAAAAGCGCTGGAAGGTTCGGACCTGTCTCCTGTCCTCGATACGGAAGATTGACCTGTGGCTGCAAATACAGGCCAAATGCAGAGCCACTCCAGATGGACATGGACTTTGATGGAGGCGTCATTGGCGACGATATGGGCTTCAACTTTGAGTTCAATGCGGGAGGTGATATTCCTGACCCAGCCCCGACCCCAGATCGCCGGCGTATTCTCCAAACGCCTCGTAGTAAAACCAAAAATGCAAATAAGGGTATGACATTGCTGGGATCCAGGACGCTTTCTTGACCTGCAGCATTAACTTCTTCGTTTCAGAAAATATATATCCGCGGGGCACCCCAGGGTCTCGTCAAGGCTCGGTCTTGTCCAAGCGGGGACCTAGCCCTGCCAATTCTTTTGGTCGATTATTTTTGTCGCAAGACCAGAGCTTTCGAGGTACTCCGTTGCAGGATGTAACAGGAGGACAAGAGAACGGGAAAGTATGCGACCCCAAGAATGGGAAGAAACGAGCACGACTGCTGCTAGATGCCCGGACAGAACTGACCGACGACGAACTCAAGGTCGGTGAACCTCACCCAATTTCCGCGTTACCACTCAACTCATGTCCATTTATTTTTGCCACCGGTTAGATTGCACGAGCGCAGTATCTGGAATTCCAAAACGAACTGAAGCGAGATATGATGAAGAAACAATCTGAGCGGGACGGGGCGAAGTTGATCGAAGACTTGATGTGGGGTGTTCCACAGCAAAGTGCGTGTTACCAGTGAAAATTATTGGCAACATTCACCTGAATGACTTATAGTTCGAGAGCCCTCCTTGATCGACTTCTGGCAAACGAACTTTAAGGTACAGGTCGAAGCACGGTCTGGATTGTTAGTCATTCACCATGAAGACGAGCGCCCAGTTAAGCGGAGGAAGCGACTGAGCCCAATCGTTGAGGATGATGGTCCCGTAGAACCTGAGCCACAAGGCGAATTTGGGGGTGGCTTTGAGCCTGACATGGGCATGATGATGGACTTTGAAGATGGTATTACGTTCCCGGGTGCGATACGCCTTAGCTGACCATCCGTTTTACTAGCTCGAGGCGGGGCGTTTTTCAACGACAATTTAGGACAGGATAATATTCACCGCGGATCTTCTGAGGTAGGCTCTGGTATGAAGGTCATCGGAGCGCCGTTAATCTTCACGTGTTTCATAGGAACCTGGCCAAGGCCGTCGAGTCTCTCGCCCAAGTTCCGTCTTCGGCGGTAGCAACATTGGCTTGGACTTGCTCCTGGACAAGGGCTCCAACCTCGGATCACAAAAGAGTTCGCTCTTTCCATGGGACAACGCAGGCGGCCCGAGCTCTTCGAGCGCCAATGCACCGTTCGGTCTCGACGATAACATCCCTATTGATCATGTCGAAGTTCGTCTGAGGGGAAGCTCTAGGAGTCGCAGGAGCTCTGTTGCTCCCAGCCAGTCGGGCGTGGCTGGAGGCGTGGGCTTTTCGCCAATCGTTCAAGGTACTCCGGCGCCAATCAATGCCGACTATGAGTTCAATGGTGAGTGAGACCTGACTCACAGGAGCTTGCCAAGAGGGCTAAGGCTCCCTTTAGTTGAGGAGCGGGCGGGCCCAGAAGAGACCCAAGAAGAGACCCAGAAGACTGAAGTGCATTTGGCCACCTTGGAACGCAATTCGTTCAACTTCTTAGAGTGAGTCAGGAGTTGCGGAAACCAAACTGTTTTAGTCACCATCGTTCTGCCCAGATATGCCAAGATGCAATATCGGTCCTTGCCGGACGGAGGGAGGCTGAAATTTGAGATGGTGGTGCCCCAAGCGACTAGCACCCGTCATGTGGCTGCAGCAGCATTCTACCACTGTCTAGGTATGTGATTCATGAATTCAGTAACCACTGCTGTAGGACGAGATTAATTGGCTTGATTAGTGTTGGCCACGAAGGACCTTATTCGACTGGAACAGCCAAAGCCTTACGACACCGTGGTCATTGACATTTTCAACTAAGCGTGACTGAGACGAGAGAAATAAATAGAGATGAGAAGTTGTGTAGAATAGAATAATGTGATGAACGTCCGTCTATTGGCTGRTGATCCCAAGGGTCGCCTCGCGGCCGCTCGTCCGAACAACATCCTACTCCTCCGTGGTCCACGGCAGCGCCAGTGGGTGGCCCCCGGTGTGGGTGACCATGAGCCAGAATGAGGAAAATGGGACAAAAAAAGCCGGCATCCGAGAGATATTTGACCTGCAGTCTCGCGCCACTTAGAATTTCGTTGCCCATAACCGGACCTGCTGTTATCCACTAACCTCCATTATAAACCAGGTTTGTTCAACTTCCGCAAATCAAGCTGTCTCCTTCACTCCTCTTCGCTAGATTACCCCGTCTCGCCGCTCCTCTCGTCCAGAGATCCTATTTGTCACAGACAAGCAGAAGAGCTGGGATCAGAAAGTTGAACCCAATCACGAATTACAGACTAGCTACGACAATGGCCGTCGAGTCCCCTGCCGTCCTTGCTGCCAGGGCTGCGCTTGCAAGCATCGACCTTTCTGGATACGATGCTGAGCAGTCAAGGCTGATGGACGAGAGATGCATCTTGGTCGACGAGCAGGACAACGCAATCGGTGCCGTAGACAAAAAGACGTGTATGTCGCGCAACTCCTCCCTCTACAGTGCCAGGCGCTAATACCGACATCTAACGACCAGGCCACCTCATGGAGAACATCGACAAAGGTCTCCTGCACCGAGCCTTCTCTGCCTTCGTCTTCCGTCCGTCCGACGGTAGGCTGCTTCTCCAACAACGCGCCACCGAGAAGATCACCTTCCCGGACATGTGGACCAACACCTGCTGTTCTCACCCCCTCGACGACTTTGAGGAGGAGAAGATCGAGAAGGATCAGCTCGGTGTGAGGGTGGCTGCGTCCAGGAAGCTCGAGCACGAACTCGGCATCCCGCAAGACCAGACCCCGGTGGATGAATTCCAATATCTCACCCGTATTCACTACCTCGCTCCTTCCAATGGAATGTGGGGCGAACACGAAGGTTCGGCTTCTTCTTATTCTATGGTTGAGTCTTGGCTAACGAGAGGTTTGACGGTACAGTCGACTACATTCTCTTCTTGACCGCAGACGTCACCGTCCACCCCAACGCCAACGAAATCCGAGACCACAAATATGTGAGCAAGGAGGAGTTGCAGGCCATGTTCGATGATCCCTGTGCGTCTAAGCTCTCTTTTATTTCCTTGATAATCGTGTTGACAATAGCAATAGCCAACTCGTTCACTCCCTGGTTCAAACTGATCGCTCGAGACTTCCTCTTCGGCTGGTGGGACCAGCTCATCGAGAAGAAAGGAGCCGATGGCAAGGTCTTCGCGAAGAGTCTCGCAGGCGCCGCAGATGGTTCCAAGGTCATTAAAATGGTATGATAGAAAGCAGTCGTCGTAATCTTCGTCGTAAATTCGTTATAGCAGGGGAAGGGGTCTCCAGGCGGATATAAATACAAATCTACTACTAATGTGCTGCTGACCCATGCATTTGAATATAAAGTACAGAACTTCTTTTCGCACTAGAGGTACACACCGATATTGAGAACGGGGGGCTCAGACAGCAGAGTTATGGATAAGATAAACAAAGCAACAGACGTAACAATCCGGTCAGTGTCCGTAATATGAACGAGGGAAAGACGAGTGGGAACAGTTTAACCGGGAAGTCTCCCTTTGAAAACCATGATTTCTTGCGATGATGAACGGAGACCCAAAGATTGCCGTTTAGGAAGTGGAATTGACGCGTCGAGATCGAAACCAAGCTGATTCAGGATTTTAAGAGTATGAGCTAGGAATAGTGAATAATCAACTTCAGGACCTAGGAAAGGATATCATCATCAGCTTTTGACGAGCAGAGGCACCAGGACAGAGGTGCACATACCTGAATTGCTAATTTTACGTTTAACTTCTATGACCCTAAGATTACTTTTTTCGACGTGATCAGTTGTGATTTTCCGAGGTAAAGCGGCCTTTAGCTGAGCGCCCAGTGAGAGATCGATATGACTTGGTGGGTTTACAAGTGTAAAANCGCCGGCCATTGGAAGAAAAGTAGGCCAAGAAGAAATGGCTTTCAGGATCTGGCGATTCAACACAAAAAACCAAGCGTGGGCTCTGTTGGCCAGTGTTAATACTGGTCTGGAAAACATATCCCTAGATAGATAGGCGCTTGGTCAGAAGCCGCAGAGGATGGAGATCAGTTGCAAGAAGACCCACCCTACGAGCACACAGCGTAAAGAGCTTCACGATGAGATCAAGAGCCCTGCCAAAAGCAAAGTTTAGATGAGCCGGAGTCAGTTCATGGAGAATTGGGGTCAAGGGTCCAGGGATAATGAAACTGACGTGAGGTGTTGGGGCCCTGACATATCCCAAGGCTGATTCCGGAATTTTACGACACATTCGTGCGCACCAACAGGCTGGGAATCCACACCGTCCTCCCATACAGGCCAGATCTTTTCCCGTAGCTCCTTCAACGCAAGTTCCGTAATGTTTTCCAGACGAAGTTCATTATATCCAGTGAATGAAATGAACATGTGCACTGTGGAATGATTACAGTTCAGATACAATTATAAAAAACCGCACAATAAGATGCAAACATACCGGGCTGGAACTGCGGATCTCCACCACTGTGGTCTTGCGAGTAGCCTGCGTTCGAGTATGTCCGCCGCCGTTCTTGACTAGGATGGTTCATCGAGTTTGTGCGCTGGCGAGTAATTGGATACCCCGACGGCGCAGTGTTAATAGCATAAGGGTTGGGCTGGGGGAATTCGAGAGCATTGACCATGGGTGTGGCGCTGCTGAACGGCTTTTTCANTGGCGGACTTGAGTGGCTGGGGAGCGGGTATGTTACCACCCGCTGGAGCGGACGCCCGCTTGCTCTTCTTCCTAGACTGTACGGGCTGGGCATTGAAGTCTTGGGCRTATGCCTCTGGATCGTAGCTGACGGGGACAGGACCTGGAGGTAACTGTTGGGAAGGGTGCGCTGGGTAGAATGGGGTGTATCCCTGGGGCGCCATCATGGGTGGGCCGTGAGGGGGATACATGGGCTGGCCATGAGGGGGGTAGTAGCCATAGGGCGAATACTGGCTCATGTTCTTGGGAGATGAAGGTCAGAAGGAAAGGGCAGGAGTCATCACCAAAACGTGCAGAGATAAAAACCATCCACTATTTCCTTTTCGAGAGAGCTTCGCCGACCGTGGACTGGAGCACAAACTCTTGGGTAGCGGTCCAGGGCTTCCCCGAGCCAAACGACACGAATATTGGGGATATAAGAACTCGATATTGCCATAATTCTGGGATTTTTGGGATGAGGAGGAAGAGAAACGTTCTCTGGCCGAGTCCATAACACGTAAACTGGACCAAATTTGGGGCACACGTGAGTGACGGGGTCAACATATTACTCTGTTCTCTCTCTTTCTCTACCTCAACCAACCATGTCCTCGACATTCTTTACCTGGTTGCGCTCACCAGCTGCGCGAGAGTACTTCTTCAGTGCGTATTCCCCCCTTTTTTCTCGTCTCCATAACCCTCTAACGTGTTTCTAGGCACCCATTTCTGGGGACCAGTAAGTCCAACAAGCCGTGGAGTCAGAGTGCGCTTCGGCCGACAACTTTTCTAGGTTGCAAACTGGGGTCTGCCTCTGGCTGCACTCGCGGATCTTGCAAAGGATGAAGAGGTCATTTCCGGGACCATGACCACTGCACTCGCGTGCTACTCGTACGTCCCCAACTCTCCCCCAATTCTTGTTCTTGCGCCTCTGACGTCTTGTCTCCCCAAAGTATGGTCTTCATGCGATTCGGTGCGTCTCTCTCCCACAGCTATATTTCATATATTCTCAATTGACAATAACCATAGCCTGGAGAGTCCAACCCCGGAACTACTTGTTGTTCGCGTGCCATGCTACCAACGCTACTGCCCAGTCGATACAGGAAGCTCGTTTCATCAACTATTGGCATATGGGTGGACGCGAGAAGAAGCTGGAGGACGAAGCCAAAGCCAACTTGCAGGAGGGTGCGGTGACGCAGGCCGTTAAGGCAGCCATCGAAGCCAAAAAGTCCGATGCATGACGCACATTAGATTACCATCATACGGCTAAGTCCCCATCCCTACATATATAAATATATATTCCCTGCCACAGATACCAAAGAACCACCGTATAATCGATCTATCTCTACCAGAATCCATCGTCGTCGCCGCCCTTCTTTTTCGAGCTACCCTGCGCCAGAGATTGTCTCTGGTACATTTCCGCGATTTGTTCAGGACCCGTCGCATCATCCGCATCCTTGTCGTCGCGCACTCGGATGAACCGGGGGAAGCGTAACGAGATACCTCGGTCTTCAACCTGGTATCGGTTTCACCATGAGTAACGGTCCAATTAGGTGTGATCAAATACGCACCAGTCCTTGGGCTGCGGTATAGATGGGACTCAAACTAAGGTCGGCGGTCAGGACTTCCCAAACAATCTTGGGCTCAAGCCAAACGTCCGGCTTTGCCCCTCCCACTTTGAGGTTCCCCCGAACCTGGGGTATTTCCAGCGGTTTGAGTGTGTCATAGCACTCTTGTAAGAACTCGTCGCTGAACCCGGTACCGATTTTGCAAATGGTTTGGTATTCTTCTGCGTCGGGGTCGTAGCATGCGAGGAGGAAAGCACCGTACACGTTTGTTCGCTTTCCTTTTCCGTGGTAAGCGCCAACGACGATCAGGTCTAGTGAGTCTCCAACGCCAGCCAGATAATCTTTCTTGAGCTGGAGGAATTGTCAACAAGACTGTCAGAATTGAAGGATAGTGCTCCTCGTACCTTGAGCCAATTGACACTGCGGCGACTGGGCTCGTAGAAGCTGGCGGAAGAGTCCAGCATTTTCACCATGAGACCTTCACAGCCATCCTTCACACTGGTCTCAAGGAAGGTTTGAATTTCTTCGACGCTTTCGCTRTCGGATGATTTGGCAAAGTCGAATTCTCCAGGAACAAYATTGAAATGCTCGCGTAGCAACTCGCGACGTTCTTGCAACGTCTTCTGAATCAAGGGCTAAAGASARTATARTTGTCAAATTGTGATGTCMTYGGTGTGATTGRGAYRCGACTTTACCTCTCCATTCAGGTACAARATGTCGAACGCGAAGAGACAAACGCGAACTTGGATGTCTTCCACCTTGACATCTTTCCGTTTCCGTTTGCTCAATTCTTGGAAAGGYAGAAGCTGCTTTGTTGTACGGTCGACYGCAACCGCTTCAGCGTCAAGCACAAAGGAYTTTGTGCTTTCTTTGATACACTATCCAAAYKRTTAGAACAGGGAARCGAATTAAYTTGYARAAGACCAACAAACTTACCTTGGGAAGTTGTTCYACAAGATCAGGATACTTCTTYGACATATCCTCAGARTTACGACTGAAAACACCAACAGTGCCATCTTCAAGCTTATGCACTTGAGCTCGTTCACCRTCGTACTTGTATTCGCAAGTGAATCGTTTGCCTTCAAAGCGATCGAGCACTTCGCCAATCGCTTTTGTGGGYTTGGCTAACATGGGCTTCAACGGCACTCCGGGAGTCAGTTTGCATTTCTCTCGGAGACCGTCAATTCCATCCTCCATRAGCGCYGGAATRACCAGGTCATACGATGGTAATTCACTGTTTCAATCGGATCAGACGCCTGGCAATAGGAAGAGTTGGGTATGCGGACCTRTAAACGGCTTTCATTATCTCGGTCCCTTGTTCAAGGCGGCTTGTAAGCTTCTCTGGACTCCATTTCTTGCCACCTAGATCGAACGTTTGAGCGAGCCTCATAGGAAATCGCAACGATTGCATACCTTTCTCCGCCAAAACYGCAGCCTGYGCGAGRGCAACAAGAACGGATCTCTCAGCGTTACCTATGCGCAACTTGCCTTCGAGACTGCGAACAATGTATTTGGCTTCCACRTCTTGACATGCGGCAAGRAGTTTGGTTATAATGGATACTTTCTTCGATTGCGACTAGAGAAGCCATTAGTAYATGACGAAAACGGAGGTCCTGGTTTGAACGCACAGCGTTTCCTGCCGTCAGTGCTATTTCCTTCAGGTTGGAGAAGACGAATGGCARWGTCAGAGGTTTCGGCTTGAACAACGTCTTTTGACTGTTCTTGGAGTTCTRCACRAGAGTCAGAATKGYTAGTTTMMTTCAWCAGAGRAKTTCTTGAAGCCGTACCATAGCGACTAAACCAAGGTCTCCTTCCTTCTTCAGATCTGCTTTAATGACGTCCAGACGACGACCCGTAGATTCGGCGATAGCTTTGATGAGAAGACTTTCGCCTATGCCTAATTCTATKCCAATRTAGTCCGGRCTCAGCTAGAAGGGTCTGMTTAGCTAGAAACTCCGGAGGAAAATGAGAGTTGCTTACCCTGTTGATACAAAGGTAGACCGCTTGCAGCAARGACGTGTGATCCTTTTCACCACTTCGTTCGATGACGAGTAAGAGGAACGCYGTTAGGATGGCAGTCTTCTCTAGACGCTTCGTTGTGGCCTCRATCATGGAAAAGGCCTTCGCAAGCGCAGCRTAGGGCACTCTAACCAAAGAATAYGTGAGCAAGAGTGCGAAACAAGACAAGAARGGGACATACGGTTGCCCTGACTTCCATCCACCTTTAATATCGACCTCCCCCTTCTGCTGCAGAGCTGCTTGGGCGCTATGGGAGCTCGGTGAGTAACTTCCGGCGAATCCTAGCTCTGAAGTACCTACATCTTGGAGTCAGCTTTGCTTTCTGCAATTCCGTCTTCTTCYACATCTTCCAGCATGCCTTCGACCTCTTCCTCTCCGTCAGAGTCATTGGCCACTGCTTCTTCTGCAACATCGTCCTCTTCCTCAACCACGGGCGCCTTTCGTTTCAATCTTCCACCCTTGGGCTTGTCKGTCGGCACCACGGAAGAAGATACTTTTGCTTTAGCTTTAGCAGATTTCGAAGGAGGAGGAGGGGAGCGTGGRGGCGAAGGAGATGGTGAGGCTGATTGTCTCGAGGAGGCGGGTGTGGATTGTGGTGCTGAGACTTAATGAGTGTCAAGYATGAAGAAGCACTAAACCAGATACCTACGTTTCTCGCTCGGGTCTTCCTCATCTGACGATTCCACTATCCTTCTCTTCTTCAGTTTGGGTGAACCTAGAGTACATGTGAGACGGACGCGTCGCGACGCGCTGAGTCATTCCTGGACACTGACCGCCACTTTCAGGTTCTTTCCTCTTCGAAGGGCCGGCTACGTAGGTATGTCAGTACCCGACTCTACCACAAAGCGTCAAGGAGTAGCAACCTTCGTTCCCTGCCTTGAGATCCACGTCCATTGGCTCCTCTTTCGGTGGAGGTGCGCTGGCCGTGCTCTTGTCGCGYTTCTTGCCCCACATCTCCTTCAAGCTCGCCTGTTGCGGTGGTGCTGACTTCTTCGAGGCTGGCATGTCGAAGAACTTGCCTGAGGGGTATTTATTAGACGGTAGAGAGCGGTGAAGAATGGTAGGACATACCCAGAGTCTGCTGACGTCCCATGGACCAAGACGCTCTCAAGAGGACGCGTGCTGCAAACATGCACACACATCGCGTTCGGAGCGCGTTTATTGGTAACCAAGAAAGGGAGTCGTGACCCTGACGCAAGGAAGAATTTTGAACGAGGTCAAGACGTCCGCGATTGTATATCTCAACCTGGATTAAATGTCACGACGTTTTCAAACAATCCTCGACCAGAAGTCACTGCATGGATCGCTCAGCGCTGGCCACCTGCAAGTGGCGAACGCGGCCGGCTTTCTTGCGTGCTCTGCAGGATGTAGGCATGGCATGGTATACCCGAACCCTCTAATTTACAAAAAGGAGCAGATTTGACGAGTCAACGTTCCCTCTCTTAGCCTGCTGTCATGAGCTGGTTAGATACATGAGTTTGTGGGCCGGGACATAGAGCGCAGTGAACAAGTCATACTCAAACACCCAGTTCATATAGCAGGTCGAACACCACTGCTCTTTGGAATTCCTTCTAAGAGGATGCAGGGAAACAAACGGCCTAAGCTTAGGATATAGGAAGGTTCAGAGATTCGGCATCTTCGGCAAACTCCGTATCCACTATACAGTTCCAGCGCGGTGGCTTCGGCCAGTTCACGACAAACAAACGTCAATAAGATTCTCTGAAAGCTCGCTGCATAGTAGGCCATCGCCGTCCTCAACGTCCTCAAGAACCCACGATGGCTGACGCACAAGTACGCCTAGACCCCTTCTTATCCCAGAGAAATGTCGACTCTGACGGCACATGCATGAAAACAGATCGAGAAGGCCTACCAAAAGCAACACCTCTTCCAAAACGCCAAAGCGCGCAGTGGTGTGTTAACTTGAATGCGCTGACGAGGGGGGAGTTATTGAAATTTGGGTTTCAGGCAAGAAGGTCGTGACGAAGGCGAAGCGATGGTACAAGGATGTTGGTCTGGGCTTCAAGACCCCTAGTGAGGCCATCCAGGGCACATACATTGGTGCGTCACAAGTTGCTTTGGGGATGAACTGGTTGCTGAGATTGCCTGGTATCAACAGATAAGAAGTGCCCCTTCGCCGGCGACGTCTCCATTCGTGGCCGTATCTTGACCGGCAAGGTCGTTTCTACCAAAATGACCCGTACCATCATTATCCGACGGGACTACCTCCACTATATTCCCAAGTACAGTGCGTAACCGCCCCCTACGCGCCCATAATCGGTTCATCCTTTGTTCCTGACTTCGCCTACCCAGACCGTTACGAGAAGCGACACAAGAACTTGGCTGCCCACGTATCCCCTGCCTTCCGTGTTGAGGCCGGAGACACCGTCACTGTTGGTATGTCCTTCCATATGATATTTTATCGGCGACTTGATCGGTACGACTGATGGCTTCACACAGGTCAATGCCGACCACTATCGAAGACTGTTCGGTTCAACGTTCTGCGTGTGTCGAAGAACAAGGCCGCGGCGAAGACTTTCGGCAAGTTCTGAGGGATCTTATGCTGTCTACTACATTTTGTGTCTTGCCTTCTCCATGCACCATGCAATAAATATACATCCTCCATGCGCGTCCATATTTGCTGGCAAATAGATGTTGACTCTGCGTGAGATGAGCCAGAACTTGAGATCAAGATCAAGCTGAGATCAGTTAGCGCGGGGAGCTGTACAGCCAAGACCTTGTGAAGCAAACAACAGCCAACAAGGTCGAGGTCATGATTGTTGGGCGTGTTGTAATTCTCTCCTGACTGCTAGTAATCCTCGCCGTCGTCGTCTCTGCTCCGGACGCTCGTCTCCATTCCTTCACCCCYCTCAGCTTGTCCTCGTATTCAAGCTGGCGCCGACTCTCCTTTCCGTATTCACCTCACGGCTGTCCAAAGCTAGGGCCCAGTCTCCACAACCCCCAGGCTCTCAGGCCGGCCAGATGGGTCAGCAACCCTCGAAAAGGAGCAAGAAGGGAGGAAAGGACAAAGACAACCATCCTTCTCATGACAATGAACCCCACACCGACGAGCCCAACGGCAGCGACCCTCAAGGCTCCCTTTCCCGTGCCACGGGACCACCAGCAGTTGGCGAAATTGATCAAAGTGCAGTGCCAAACGGGCATCCAGCAATCAATGTATCGGATCCCACAGGAAATCCAGTATCGTCCGGGCATGCGGATGGGCGTATTCAAGGCTCGCCGTATCCTCAAAAGCAGGACCCGTCCCCCCAAACGACTCCCTCCGTGCCTTCAACTTCCTCGCCGTTAGCGTCCCCGAAACCCACAACAGCGCCTCTTGACATTCCTGCTCCAACGATACTCAATTCGTCCAAGCCTTACAGCCCAGGCTCCGCGGCGAGTGGTGGCCAAGGCGAATCGGTTGGGAATGGCGGTCTGAAAGACAAGCCGAAGCTTTTGGACGTCGACGACATGATTCAGCGGCTACTAGATGTGGGCTACACCGGCAAGGTCAGCAAGTCGCTGTGTCTCAAGAATGCAGAAATCGTTGCCATTTGCCAGGCCGCCCGAGAAGTGTTGCTCAGCCAGCCCACCCTCATCGAATTGTCGCCCCCTGTCAAGATTGTTGGTGACGTCCATGGCCAGTACTCCGACCTCATCCGACTTTTCGAAATGTGTGGTTTTCCTCCTGCTGCAAACTATCTATTCCTTGGCGACTACGTTGATCGTGGAAAGCAAAGTTTAGAAACTATCCTGCTCCTGCTATGCTACAAGATCAAGTATCCCGAGAACTTCTTCCTTCTGCGAGGAAATCATGAATGCGCTAATGTAACGCGAGGTGAGTAACAGCTGGCTTCTTGGCGTTGCAATTTTTCTCACTTCGGTGTCAGTATACGGGTTTTATGACGAGTGCAAACGGCGTTGCAACATTAAGACGTGGAAGACCTTTATCGACGTTTTCAATTGCCTTCCAATTGCCGCCATTGTCGCGTCGAAAATCTTCTGCGTACACGGTGGTCTCTCACCGTCGTTGCATTCCATGGACGACATCAAGCGCATACAGCGGCCGACTGATGTTCCAGACTTTGGTCTTCTCAATGATCTTTTATGGTCGGATCCATCCGACACGGCGTTGGACTGGGAAGACAATGAGAGAGGAGTCAGCTACTGCTTCGGCAAGGCGGTTATCAATGAATTCTTGGTACGGTACGATATGGACCTCATATGCCGGGCGCACATGGTTGTGGAGGATGGGTACGAGTTCTGGAACGATAGAACTCTGGTGACCGTTTTTAGCGCACCGAACTATTGTGGGGGTATGTTCTCTTCTTCTCGTTCGCCTTGTAACAGGAAGTTGACCTTCTTGCATTAGAATTCGATAATTATGGAGCATGCATGAGGTAAGTCACGTTCCCCAGCTGTTAAGATCCGTCATTCTTATTCTTCCGATAGCGTTTCCGAAGACTTGCTTTGCGCGTTCGAGCTGCTGAAGCCTCTTGATGGAGCTGCTCTACGCAAGGAGATGACCAAAGCTAAACGGAAAAGGTGTGTTTTTCCCGTTTCAGTATGGAGTTGAACAGCATTGCTGATGCTGTGATTGTGGTTAAACAGCGCTGCCGTCGCAGCAGCATAGCTTGAAATTTTCCTGACAAAGCAACCACGCCTCGCAAGCCCCGTGTATTTTGTATTCCTTCTTCCCCATGCGCGAACCACTCTCCAATCCTTGCTCATGTCACATCACGAAGACGATCATATCAAGACCCACCAACGCTTGCAATCATCACGGTACCGTATTATCCGTTTTCTGTCCCATTATTTCTGTCCTTTCTCTCTTTTAGTTGTAGCAGCTTCACGTTTGTCGTTCTCCGTCATAAGTTAGGACTTGTAACTATATTCTTCTCTCTTTCTCACAGATATAGGGATACATCTTTGTAGTACTTTTGTTCGCTCCCGCCTCTCGCTGTGTTCTTCTTTCGTTTCTTTTTCTCGTCGGTATTATTCTTCCTCCCTTATGATTGTGCGCGTGTGTCGTTGCTCTCTCTTCCTCCCTCTCTGTCTCTCGCCGGCTACTTAATCATCCAAGTTCTCTCCGTCCGTCAAATGTCTTCGTTTGCTGCCTTGCCTTGTCTGTGATAAGACGTGTTACCTTAATATTTGACATCAACCTTCTTCCCTTCCTCCTCCTCTCCTCTGTTATCTCTGTGTCCCCGTCTTTGCCTTTGTCTCTCTCGCGCTATGGTCTCTTACATCAATAAAAACTCTCTCTTGAAAACGAGCGCTAGTTGCTTGTGGTTATCAGTGAGAAACTGAACGACGGATCAATGGTTTGCACGGGCGCTCTAGCTTGATTTTCGGTCAGATTCCGGACATGAACCTTGTTGTACATGTGGACATAGCGACGGACACTTTATTAAGTAGCGGGCGTGGTAGCATGGGCAGATAAAAATAACGCCAGTCGACCACATTCAAATACATGACGCGTAAGGTAAGATGATGTATGCTATGATGATGCAGAGTTCTATCGATGGGAGCAGATCGAATGAGCCTGGAACGCAATTGAATAGCTTGTGCCTCTCCCAACTCTATTTGCCTTGCCGTGTCGGGCATCTAACCTCATCCTCGTGGGGCGCTGACCATGTCGTATGTCAGGATACCGAAGGCGACGACGATGACGCCTGACCCAAGCAGGCTCCAGAAAGTCAACGATTCTAGACCGGATCCAAAAATACTCTGAGGAACCATTAGCTTCAACTAGACAAGAAGAGGAAGAGGGAAAGGGACGTACATCCGAGATGAGCATAAGGACGATAGTGAGGAGGTTCCCGACAGAAGTGATAATTGGGCCCCAAATACCCAACAAAATCTGCAAACGTAATATTCAGCTTGGGCTGCTCAAAGCAACGACAGAGGCGGAAGCAAAGCCAACGCACCATAAACCCGGCATTGAACACCATCCCTCCGAGCGCGATCCCAAGAATTGAGATCGCAGTCAAAAAGTCTGGAGGGAGAGCGAACGGCTCGAGTCCAGTCACATGTAGGAAAGGAAGAGGAATCCAGAGGACTGAGAACGTGAGTAKACCGATGATGGATGTTATGAGGTTGGGGTGCAAGCCGAAGGGCGGTGGGTACAATCCTGCAACTGCAGCAGCATTAGCAGCTTCATCACCACTGGCCCCACTACTAGAGGCGGCGGCGGCGAGGCTCGCTGCTTCTTCAGCATCGAGTTCAGAATCTTCATCCTGTTGTGCGATTTGCTCGTAATTGGCGTCGGAGGTCACTTCGGGATCTGTCGGTAGAGCCGCGTAGATTTTGTAGAGGACTTGGTAGAGGCCGTACCCCAAGGAGGCAACGAGGGTGAGGAGGTTGCCCAGTACAGGTGCAGTAGGTTTGATAAAAGTCGCAGCAGGTGGGGAGGACTGAGGTGTGGAAGACGGGGACGGCGAAAGAGTTGATGGACTCTCCTCGGATGACGCTCCGCCGTAGACTACAGCGACAGTGCCGAGTGTGGCAAGGGATACAGCTAGGATCTTGCGTGCCTCCCATTTCAACTTGAAGAGCTTGACACTGATGATGTACGCGAAGAAGGCATTGGTGTTCCAAATAGCTGGAGTGTTCGATTAATTATGGTATATAGACTCCGAGGTGAAGCGAGGGCTAACCAGTTACATCGCTAACTCTTCAATGGCAGTCAGCAAGAAAGTCTTCGGATGATCAGAATTAAAGACTTACGATGCCAGAGATACAGCAGCAAACCACAGTAGGCCGGGATACGTCACACCAATAGTGAGCAGCGATACCAATTTAATGAAAGCAGCACGAGGAAATCTATGGGGCCTAGGTGCATCTCTAGGTGTAAGATGGTGCGTGATGGCGATTGAGAGTCCCTTGAGAAGCGACGATGCTGAATATTGGGTCGTAGTCGTAAGATAAAGAATATGCAATGGAAAAATGAGGCTGAAGGTCGAATGCACTAGGTAGCTATGGGGATGGTTGGGTTGCATAGTCAGTGAACGAACGAAGGTGGCCGGAGCATGTCTTTTGCTCACAATAAGAAGAACGGATGACGATAGTGGAGGTTGGTTTGGACATACTGCAAAGAAGGAAACGATATTAGGCTAGTCCGGTGTTACTATTAGAGCGGTATGCACACGCACTTGAGTTAGCTGAGACTCGACAACGAAGGCAAGAAGGGTGAATATGAAAACAACGACGGCGAGCCTCCCACCGACGTGGGGCACAGCGAGCGACGAGTCGTTTCTAGTGAGCATCGAAAAATCGTCTGTGCAGCTAAGTCATGAGCGTCAGGGTCGATGGACAGAGCCTCGCTCATTCTGCCCTCTCGGGTCTTTTGACAGCCGACATTATTTTGACCCGTGGGACCGTGGGAATATGCAACCAGCCGTTGTCGGCAACGTCGGGCAAACCGCTCTTTGCCAACACCAACGTCGAGGACACCCCAAAACACAATGCTCCGACCACTATTGGCTTCAAGTCGTCCTCTCTTCCAGCGTCTGCGACAGGCAGCTCTTCCTCATGCTCACCATCACCAGCACCAGCACCTTCCGTTGGCCACCATTCTGCCGGGCTCAACGCCTGCCCTCGTCAGAGGCATGAAAGTCCGGGCGTCAGTCAAGGTTATGTGCGACGGATGCAGCGTTGTGAGGAGGAAGGGAAGAGTGTATGTGGTGTGCTCCAAGAATCCTAAGCACAAGCAGGTGCGTTGTTGTGAACTGGTCTCCTGCGACCGAGGTTTTCTGACGCATAGCGTGTACAGCGTCAAGGTTGATTCAACAATCTCAAGCAGTCTCCTGGTCATGGAACCTTTAGAATTCACCCAGCGCAAGACTCAAAGCACTACTTCCTACTTATCTTAGTGTATTCTAATCCCGCACTTGAATACCTCTTCCTCCCAAAACAAAACTTTCCACTTTTCATTATGCCGGGTTCGAGCAAACCTCTCAGTCCGCTTTCTCCGTCGTATCCCTAGTCCACATCTGGAACTCATACTTGACGCCATTCTCCTCCTGCACGCCCTCCGCTACATCCGCCCCAACCCACTCCTTCAATTCTGCATGACTCGCCTGAACCCAAGTCCCCGCTCTCTCCAGCGAGCCCTTAAATTCAGGTCCTCTAAACTCTGGCATGAAAACGTCGCAGTCCTCAAACTCCGGCTCGACGACGCGTGTCAAGAGGATACGATCGACGTAAGGTGTCGAGTCGGTCGCCGGGTCCAAGTGAGATGCAGGAGGCGGGATGAGCGTTGCAGGCGCGAGTTTGAGCGTTTCGCGGTAGAGATACGCGCCTCCAATGATAAATGCTCTGTGGATGCTCGCGTCGTTGAGACGGGCGAGTGCGGATTGGAGGTTATTGGCGATGAATGTTTTCGTTGAGGTTGCTTCTGAGGTGACGGAAATCCCACTGCAAGACAAACATCAACAAGATAGTTGGTGAATATGAGTATGCATATGCAGATGAGAGCAAAGCAGAGAGCAAACGTACGAGTCGTAGTTGACTTGGCTCGTGATTACAATGTTCAATCTCCCGGGAAGAGGTCTGAACTTCTTGGGTATGCTCTCCCAAGTGTTTCGCCCCATGATCACCGCGTTATGTTTCCCATCTGGCGCGTTCGACGTGACTTGAGCAAAGTACTTGATTTCCTTTGGGAGGCGCCATGGTAATTTACCCGCTTGGCCTATCCCGTTGGACTTGGTCGCTGCGACGATGATGGTAAAACGAGACATAGTTTGGGTGGAGTGCATCTGACTGACTGACCATTTCGAGTAGTCAAGTGGTACGCACGCCTACTATATCAAGTGATCGACATCTCGATTGAAGAAAAATGAAAAGGATACTACATCATGGTACAAACGAGAGCGATTGTTCCATCGCTCTCGCCAAACATTGAAATACTACTAGGGACCTCCAGGTGACTGGCATGCATCTCTTCAACCCCAGTTCTTCCACTCAGATCCCTGAGGCGGCTTCACCTCAACCTTACTCTTCTTCACATCATCCCAATTCGTACTAAGGGTCGTACCACCGCTCTCCTGGTAACTCTTCATCATCGCCTTCTTGGTGTCATCGTCCGCATCCGAAAAGATCTTTTGGAAGAACGAGTTGAGCGTAGAGTCCCCACCGACATTGGGATCCTCCTCTGTCGACTTTTCTTTATCAGTAGAGAGGATCTCTGTTGTGACTGCGTCCCAGTTTTTGCGGCGTGGTGCGGGGCGCGTCTCAGAAGGGGGTGGGGCGTAGGCTGAATTGGCGAGGGCTATCGGAAAACAACAATAACAATTGTATCAAGTTATGTGCGAGAACAAGTAGGTGGGTGGTACTTACGATCTGGGGCATCGCCGACGAGTGCGCCCCAGCGGCCCAACGCAGCTTTGGCGAACCGGATTTCGATTTTGACTTTGCCAACCGAGTAATCCGACTTGTCCACCTCGATCTGACCTTTTAGAGGTTCGAGGACGAGGGACTTGTCACCATGGGTATAGGTGAACTACAGTGATCAGATCATTAGAGTTGGTTCAACTGCAATGGAGTCGGAGGTTAGAGAAAGGTTGGAGAGGAGCGTACCTTCCTGGGCTCGAACTGAATCGAGACCTGCGCTGGGTCAGCGTTACGCTCGAATATCGAGAGCGTCAGCTTCTCGTCCGTCTCGTAAAACTCGTGTCTGGCGCGTATACATGTGTGAGCACAGCTCAGCTAAACTCACATCTCTGCGAACACTCCTCGCTCACCTTGGGGTAGTCATAGTAGCAATGGCGGTTAAGGGGAAACAAGAGGATAATAATCAAAGTTTAAATAGCGGCAAAGCAACTGCTGTGGACCACCCGCCGTCAGTTATGCTTGTTCGAGCACATTCGATGCTGTTTTAGGGAGGACAAGCCCCTATTTCTGTCCTCGATCGTCACGTGGGCCCATAAAAGCACAGAACGCGTCCTCGACGCGTCACGGATCACTTGTCTCTCAAGCTACCGATCCAGAACGATAAAGGCGTATTTTTAATCTCTTAATCTCATCTACCTGGAGTACCTCGTATATAGCACACGGCCGACGTTTCTCCATAGAACGGTTGGACGGGGGGCTGGCCAAAGAAGAACAAATAGCCAGATGCAGGCCGCCACGACGTCATCCATCTAGCAATTAGGGGCAGAATCATCGATAGTGAACCACCCCTGCAGCACCTTTTGGGAGGAACCGGGATCGTCTCTCTGCCATCTACATCCATCTCTACTGCATCTATAAAGTATGTCTGCACTGCCCAAGGCTGTTTTGTATTACCATCCTACGTCGATTTGGAGTGCCGTTGGTGAGTGGCTCGGGGAGAGCGAATCCATTCTTGCTGACAATTTATATCGACGATGGGCAGCTCGGCTGGCTGTGTGCGTTTGAGCTTTGTATAGTGCACTTATTCTGGCTTATGGTGTTTCAGGGAAGAAAAAGGATATGCACCGGAAGAGATTGATTTCAAGATTGTGGATATCAGTGAGCGCTCAAAATTTCATCAATCGCATACCTAGGAAACTAACTACTCGTAGCCAAGGGAGAGAACTACGATCCAACTTTCCTTCGTCTGAATCCAAAGGGTATGGGCCGTTCCACAGCAATTTTGACGAAAGGGATGCTGATGTTTTGATAGCTACCGTGCCAACCCTGGTAGTCCCGCTGTCGAACACGTTATCAGAGGATGTAGATAGCCGCTACAAGGCATTGACCGATTCCACCGTATGTGTGTTTCTCGCTGTTTTCTTGGATGATTCTGAGCAGCATGACAGGCCATCGTGGAGTTTCTGGACAAGTCTCGATCGTCGCTCTCGAGGACGCATACGACAAGCACCGCGCCTGCACCCGCTCTGACGCCWGCGACGATTGCGGCTACGAGCGTTGCAAAGACAATCGTCTACGATATCCTGCACTCGGACGAGGCGAGCCCCGGGAGGCTCAAGTTTTACGATGCGCGAGACGATGCGGGGCTGAAGAAGCTCAAACAAGCGGTGCTGCCCGTCCTGAAGGGGAGAGAAGAGGCGCTCAAAAGGCACATTGCAGATGGAGAGAGCGGTGCCGTACAGGTGTCGGAAAAGACGAAACAGTTCTGGGCGGACAAGCTTGCCTGGATCCAGCCCATCGTCAAAGTGCTCGAGGCTGCGGACAAGCCCAGCGAGAGCCTGAGTGAGTCGGAGAAAGAGGAGCGTGCTGCGTTCTTCAAGATCGCGAGGCAGGGATGGGAGACTGATCTGCCCAACGTGTNGGCCAAGATAACGAAAGAGATGCTGGGACCATTTGCACTGGGTGGGTGATGCCGTATTTTTTAGCAGATGAGGTGGGTTACTGATGTGGGTGGGCAGGCGACCAGGTTTCGATCGCGGATATGCACCTGATTGCGTGGTTCACACGGCTGGTGACGCAGGCGGGCGGGACTGGGGGCGACGACGGAAAGGCGGTGGTGGCGAAGATTGAGGAGTACGTCGGGAGTGAGCATGTTTCGAGGAAGAAGCTGGGCAAGCTGGGGACATTCTGGGACGCGATCAAAGGGACGCGGAGCTGGCAGAAGCTATATGGGGCAGGCGTATTTTAGGCAGTGTATTAGTCAGCTGTGCAAGCAGAAGTTGGGATGATCTCTGGTTTCTGGTTTCTGGTCTCGTCTCCTGCGCCAAAATGCTTCTGTCGGACTACGACTCGTCAGACTCGGAGGACACCCAGGTCATGGCCTCCACCTCCGCCACCTTCCTCTACCCCGGCCGCGCCTCCCTCTCCTCCACCGCCACGAACACCCCCCGTCC
>SDEE01000543.1:22891-34407 GCA_004126415.1 Candolleomyces aberdarensis | reverse complement strand
AGATCGTGACCTGTCAATGCACCATGGACTGGAACATAAATGATACTTTCTTGGATGCTTCGAAGAATGCATAAACATGTCCGTTCAAGCCCAGTGAGAAACCCTGGTCGCGCGGAGGTCCCAGGATGTTGCCAAACACGGCACCGTGAGTGCCATCGTCGCCGTAAATAGCCAGAGGACGCCGCGACGTTCTTTTGTCTTTTACATCGATCATCTCCTCTGTATCATTCACTCGTCTTGTCTCTGTATGTCGCCCAAATTCCAACATCCGATATTATCGAAATATATTGTTTTTTGTGTTACATTGGGTGGAATTATGAGTTCCAGGAGGTGGTCAAGGTATCGTCGTTCCCGTCCATTCAGCAACCAGATGTCGTCGGCAACCTCCCAAAATCCATTGGAAACCTTGCCAATACCGTCCGAACCATGTCGGCGAGCTGCAGACAACACCTTCTGGTGCGACTGTTGTCAGTTTTGCTCCGGAATCATGCAGGAGCTTCCGAGGCGGACATGGTACAACCACAGGGCTGCACAGTCATCGGGTCTCACTTGGTCGGGTCAGAACCTATCAACAAGTGGTCGTCAGTCACAAGGGACCACTTTGAATGAACTGGCAGCGCATCAGAGTCTGCCGGAGCCAGGAATTGGGGCCACCGACTACGAGATGGACAACTATGGGGCCTGGGATTCCGGCGAGCAACAAGCTCTACAAACCGAGGAACAACCTGGTAGTGCGGTTCGTATCTCACATTCTTGACTATGAGATGTTTACTAAACAATCTTATAGACTCAATCCGGAGTTGGCGATCCACCGGGTGCTCAGCCAGAAAGGCAAGATCAACCCCAAGAAGAAGAGGATGATGAAGATTCTTCTGAAGCTGACGATACGGATCCTGCAATGGTGGCTTCATTGGCCGACCTCCAGATGGCTCTCGACTACATTGAAGCATTGAAGAGAGCCAATCTGGACTCCAGTGGGCCTGACAGAACCGTTGTTGAGCGCCTCCGAAACCCAATTCGTGGTTTTTTGGACCTCAATGAAAATCCGGACCTCCGCCTCTCCATCAGGTTGTACATCAGCGTTGGTCAGAAGTCCCAGGCAGCGTACGCAGATGCACGCGATGCCATTCTTGAGCGATGGCCAGACGCTGAGATCCTGACCTATAAGCAGGTCAAAGCGAAGGTCCAGGAGCTTACCAGTGTTGTACCAATTGTGCATGACATGTGCGTTAACAGCTGTATGGCGTATACTGGACCGCTCTCCCACCTGGACCGCTGCAAGATATGCAACGAGCCTCGCTACGATGCAGTTCGGTCCCAACCTGGCAAGCCCCCAGTTCCTCGACAAACATTCTACACCATCTCTATCAGGCCTCAGCTGCAGGCACTCTGGCAAAGCCCCGAAAGTGCCAGGCTCATGTCGTACCGCAAGGAGAAGACTGCAGAAGCCTTAAGCCAGGTTGTGCACCATCCTGATGGCTCGACGACATTGGATATTGACAACTTTGACGACTATATCCATGGATCCGACTATCTAGAGGCCGTTATATCTGGCAAGATCAAGGACGACGACATATGTCTCGTGCTTTCCACTGATGGAGCTCAGCTGTACGAAAGCAAAAGCTCTGACTGCTGGATCTTCATCTGGGTCATCATGGACCTCCCCCCTGGCGCTCGATACAAAAAACGACACGTCATTCCTGGTGCCGTTATCCCGGGTCCCAACAATCCCAAACTTTTTGACTCCTTCACCTACCCTGGCCTAGAACACCTTGTCGCGCTCCAGGAGGAAGGGCTTCACATCTGGGACCCCTTGGCTGATCGCGTGTTCCTCTCGCATCTTTTCATGTTGTTCGGGTGCTCAGATGGACCTGGCCTGGTTCATTTCAGCGGTGGAGCAGGTCATAATGGGTACCAAGGTTGCCGTGGCTTCTGTGGAGTTCCTGGACGGCGCTTCAAAGGGAAATCAACACATTATTATCCTGCGTTGCTGAAGCCAAACGACTTTGTTCCCAGAGGGTCCGATCATCCCGATGTCCCACTTGCCCAGCTCTTCTCAAACAACCGACAAGCCGACTACCTAGAAAAGCTGGCGATACTTGTTGCAGCTCCAAATATGACCCAGTACCGAAAGCGAAGGAAGGCGACTGGCCTTTCGAAACCCAGCATCTTCAGTGGCATCAGCATAAATCATTGGCTGGCCATTCCAGGCTGTTTCCCCAATGACACCATGCATCTTACAGGGCTGAACATCACCGACCTGATGCTGAGCCTCTTCCGAGGTACTCTTGACTGCCACCCCTCCAACAACATTGCAACTTGGAGCTGGGTTGTGCTCACTGGTGACTTCTGGGAACAGCATGGAGCTGAAGCCGAAAGTTTCCGACGTTATCTGCCTGGGTCGTTTGACCATCCACCTCGGAATCCTGCGAAGAAAATCAATAGTCATTACAAAGCCCGTGAATATCTCTCCTATGTTTTCGGCTATCTTCCAGGACAGCTCTACAACATCCTCCCCCTTCCATACTGGCAGCACTTTTGCAAACTTGTCCGTGGTATACGGATAATACTGCAGCGGTCAATCACGTCAGCAGAGCTTGAAACCGCACACCAACTCCTGTCTGAGTTCTGCATCGATTTCGAGGTTCTCTACGTCCAGCGTAAAGCTTGTCGGCTTCATTTTGTGCACCAGAGCCTCCACAACATTATTCACCTTGTTCCGGACACCTCTCGATGCGGTCCTCTTGGCATCATCTCTCAATGGACGATGGAGCGGGCTATTGGATACCTTGGCGCGCTTATCAGGCAACCGTCTAATCCATACAAGAATCTATCCGAACAGGGCCTGCGTGAGGCCCAGATCAATGCAATTCTTGCTATGACGGATCTATCTCCAGAGACAGAAGATGCTCCATGTGGATCCATTCTTCTGGAGGACGACTACATGCTCATGCACCCACGGGATGGGAAGCTGACAATGATGGGATTCTCCGAGGTATGCGCATACTCTGAGTATTGCGAGCGTGAACATGGGTATTGTTCTCTTCGGGAATCTGCAACAGTTAAATGCTGTCGTTAGGGCCGGTTGAAGCTTCCTACACAGCAAACTGTTCGCACTCTCTGGAAAGAGAGTGAGAAAGCCCAAGATGCGCCTCTTCGTATCTCGAGAATGGTCAAGGTGTGTGTTCAATTGTCTTTCCCATTTCATTCAATTCTGATCTCATTTTGCTAAGCTCGAATTCGAGGGTCAAACATGCTTTGGAGAAGTGGCCTATTTTTTCCAGTCCACCAGTAATACCGAAACAAAAACACTGGCAATGATTTCCATGTGTACAGCTCCTAACAAGGAGCTGTTGGAACAATCCCATGGTGCACTCTGGGTGACGCAATTTGTCAGTGGTAGGGATCTTGTCGTTTGCGACGTCTACAGTATCAAGTCGGTTGTTGCCTTATTACCATTCTCTCAGATGGTTGGTCACTGGTTTGTATTTGAGGACTTTGGTGTAGATATAGCCACTCTTACCTCCCCAGTTGAAGTGACTGAGGATGGTGTCACCAACAAGTAGTACTGGAATACAAGCTTCCCTCGTCTAATGAATTGTACTCCGTGACCGAAGTGGGTGCCAAATAAAGCCAAAGCAATTGGCCTGATTCCAATGTTCCTTGGTTTACTCATTAAATCTCTTTTTTCTGCCATCGTCGTCCCTCATCCCTCTACGCTGTATCCTGATCTTAAAAACCATGTCCAGGAATACCATCAGCTATGTGACGAAGGAGATGTTCAGTTTTGGGTCTGATGACCCTCAGCAGAACTCGGAAGAATTGGCTGCATCAAACAGCAAAAAGCGGAAGGCTGACCTGGGAGGTACGATTAAGGCTTTTAGCTCAAGGCGATTTCTGGTTGACTTTCTGTTATAGACTACAACTCCTCAAAGAAGGCTAAAACGACCTCCTTGCAGGATAAATCATTTTCGGCTTTCCTCAAGCTTGCCCAAGCTGACCCAGAGCGTGCGGCAGCAGAATTTGCTTGCATGAAGGACACATGCAGTGAGGTGAAACTACTCAAGTAAGATTGGCAGGGTATTTGGTTGGTCTCTCAGGTACTGATATCGTGTTTTTAGAGGGAAGGTTGCAGAGCTTATCACTGCCGTCAATGCGCACTTGAAGACATCAGCTGGACCTGCGGCTGTTCCTGTCTATCCTCAATCTCCTCCAACCCCAGCTTCAGCGGCAGAGCGCAGAGCACATATCTGGACAGAGGAAGACTTCAAACGTGAAGAAGCAGCTCGCAAAGGGAAGAAATCCAAGACAACAGTGGTTGAAGAGTCGGATGGTGAAGATTCAGATGTCGAGGAGAGTGACGGTGATGGGTCGAGGGCAGACAAGTATTCTTGGATGTGGTATCTTCGCGACAAGCTTGGAAAATATGGTGTGAGCTCTCATGAGCTCGAAGCTATTGCGACGATGATGCGTGATTTTTTCCAGGGCTGTGCCAACAAGGGGAGAATCGATGTCACCACTCAGACCTGGTTGACCATTGGTCTATCCGTCAAGGTTGAACTCTGCATTGTCGTTGAAGCTGCCTTTGACTCAGTTGCTCGGTGTGCTCGGCACTGGAAGTACCTTCGAATTTCCAGCAGAATCTTCAATGCTTGGAAGACGAAATACTGCAAGTCTCGAGGGATCGTCTGCCAGTCGAAGCGCAGCCAGAGTCAACGAAATCGGAGCATCAAAATTGAGCAGCTGCCTACGCCGCCTGTTAACGGTCAAGAATTCACCACACCGACAGCATCTGGAACCGCCACCCCTGTTTTTTCATTCAACCCCAATGCTACAGCCACCATCGCCTCATCTCCTGTTCCGGATGCTGACTCGTCCTTCTCCATGTCTGTTGATATGTTTTCTGCTCCACCTCCCCCAATTCCAGGACGAGTCTCTGCTCCAGCACAATCTCGGATCCCTACGACCAAGTTTGGTTTCTCGCTGGGCAAGGGTCTGAATTTCGGACTTCAAAAAACATTGTGAGTGTTCGCATATCACTTGCATATGGAAATCACTAACACTTATTACGACTGACCAGTGCTGCTACAAATGCCCGAGTTTCAGGTTCCTCTGCACTCCAACCCACCTTTCCAGTCGGTGTCAGCACCGCCCCAGCTATCCCCAACACCAGCATTGCTGGCAGCGTCCCAGCATCCGTCAATCCAAATGAAGCCCCAGCCACCAGTGCTGCCAGCAACATCACAGCCAGCCCCAGTACCAATGTCGCTAGCGGTGCCCCAGCGGCCAATCCCAATGAAGCCCCAGCCGCCCACGCTACCAGCACGGTCCCTGCTATAACCAACAGTGTTACTATAGCTCCTATCGTAACCAGTTTGTTTTCTTTTCACTTTAAATGATTTGATTCCGATAGCTAATGGATTGCTATCTAGCACCGGGCACCGGCACTCAACCTACAGCCACGTTGGGCGAAACTTCAAATTCCAACATTGATATCGACCCTAAGCTTTCCGCCATCGATGCTGCAAAGACCGCTGCAGCCTTTTCGGAATTACTCGGAACCAACACTGCCACCACTTTGCTTCCTGCTCTTGCCACCACCTCAATTACTCCAGCCAACATCAGCAATCCACCTGCTCCCGCGCCTTCTGCAGAGTTCCAGGAACGTGGCTCCAAAATGTACCAGCCGAGCAGGTCTAATGTCAACGCTAGGTATGTCATATGCTTCCGCTAGGATTATGCTAACAAAATTCTCCAGAACCATCTACAGTCACTATTGGAAGACATTGAAAGAGAATAAGAGAAAGACCACCAACGAGTTTAACACTGCGTGGCTTGCTCTGCCCGATGCAGTGAAGGAGAGGTATAGGGCCAAAGAACAGGCTTACAGGGCAGCTTTGGTGCGCTCAACTCTTTTTAATCTGCTGCGACTTGGAGACTCATTACGCCTGCAGNAAAAAAACGTTTGATGCTGAGATGCTAAGGGAGATTCGTGCTGGCAATATCTGAACGCTGTTCTTGGTGCTTGCTTTGCTTAACCTTCGCTTGTGGACTCGGACCCGACTCGGATACAGTTTGATTGTCTGTTCTGCTTTTCTCTTGTATTCTGCTACTCTAGATGCTTGTTTTCGCTTTCTTCTGGGCTTTCTGGGTGCTCTCGTATCGTCGCTTTGTGGTGCTCTGTTATCTCTTGGAACTGGACTCGGACTTTGGACTTGAACTTGGCCTCACTTTTGCTTCTAACTCTCTTCGGGCCTGCCAGCCAAGTACGTTCTGATTCTCTCCTTCACGTTCCCTGTGACTGACTCTCATCATTTTTTGGGGCTTAGGATCGGTGATGGAACTTTACTTTCGAGGATTCTGTGCCGCCACAGAGGCAGTACTGGAGGGAGGCGGGGTAGTGGGATCAATGTATAAAATTACGGGAATTTGTATTATTACGAGTGTCGCCGTATGGTGCCAAATGCATCATTTTCATTTCTGGACGATTTCGATGATTGCGCTACCTAGAGAGACAAGAGGCGACCACATTTTGTGCCAATTAAGTTGCTTGAACGCTCCCTGAAGACGCCAGAACATATTCATTAAATTTATTAAAAAAGCTACATTCTGGGACCCCCGCGCGACCTGGGTTTCTCACTGGGGTTCAAGTTTGACTCTTCCATACTTACATGATACGGCTCATGAGGATTGTATGCGTCAATGATATTACAAATGATCATTTGTACGGTGCGTTGTCATCTGAACTTGCTCTTCAAAGGATATAGGACGATGTTCGATAGAGTATTACAGAAGAGAAAATCTGACCGTGTTCAAAGCTGCAAAGAAATTACGGATTGATAAAGCATGGAGATAAACAAGGAACGGCATAGGAAAAACCTCGTTCTCAGACCAAGATCCCTTCTGCATTCCAGATCCAAACTGTTTGATCCAGGGAGCCAGAGACGATGCGCTTGCCATCAGGCGAGATGGCGACGGACATCACACAACTTGTGTGGCCTCGCAGCGGCTCCCCCACCTGCTTCCCCGTCTCCAAATCCCAGATCTGAATCATCTTGTAGTCAAACCCAGAGATGATGTGCGTACCGTCAGGCGAGATTGCGACAGAATTGATGTTGCCGCTGTGCTCCCGTAGCAGCTCTCCCACCTGTGTCCCCGTCTCCGCATCCCAAATTTGAATCGTGTCGTCCAGAGAGCCGGAGACGATACGCTTGCCATCGGGTGAGATTATCAAACAGCAGTTCTCACACGGTAGTGCGAGACCACGCTGAGCGCAGTTGCATGTATACTGAGTATGGGAAGTCATACCTTGTACTTTAGAACGTGATGGTTGTTGATGCTTGTAGGTGGTTATACTACTGACTTGGCTTGTATGCAAGTGCTTCAAGCTTTTATTCGTACTAAACTACATGGTTTATATACTACTCGAATGTGTGACTGTAACATCACACTAGGTCACCTAGTGGTCTGTGCACTCAGGATGACTGAGCATTGCGTGCTTAAGATGTGCTCAGGCTGAGTGAGCTTATGACGCACAACAATGCTGCTGAACTACGAGAAGAACTTCCTATCTACTCATTACTTCGGTATAACTATGTAATACTGATTGAGTRATTGATTCGTTACACAAGCGCTGGAGCAGGYGCTTATTTCACGTAAGTTCAACACTCCCCTTCGCGTTCTATTCCACAGTGAATAGTTAAGCGCCGTAGTCTTAGTGAAATACTAATCCTAACGACTTGCGGAATAATTCAAACTTAACTCGTCCAAGAGGTTTAGTGAATATATCCGCTGGATTTTCATCGGTAGGAATGTAGAAAAGAGATATCTCTTTCTCTTCTACATACTCCCTAATCTTGTGGTATCGAACTGCAATATGCTTTGTTCGYTTTTCCATAACTGGATTACAGGCGTTAAAAATAGCGCCTTGATTATCCACATAGATTGGTGTGGGAGTTTTCATCGGGAATCCCAATTCCTCAAATAGTAATCTTAGCCACACAATTTGTTTGGAACAATCAAACAGCGCCATATAYTYGGCTTCTGTTGATGAKGTRGCRATWGAYTTYTGAGTATAGGATTTCCAWGAAATMGCACCGCTAGCGAGGAGAACTAGATTGCCCGTTTGGGAGAGCCTGTGCGTAGGATCCTGRGCRTAATCAGAGTCGGTRTATGACTCAAGGCCTTTAGCWAGCCCTTTRTTGCCTTCGTAAACTAWWKAATAGTTACGAGTTCCCGCCARATATTTCATWATATAGAGYGCYTTATTYARGTGCTCTGGGGTCGGGTTGGCACARTGCTGRGCYAATTTAGTCACAGCATAGGCTATATCGGGCCGAGTTCCKAGCATTAAATATAGCAAGGAACCGATCACTGATTGGTACTTGCGTGTGAGTTGCAAGTCYGGTTTGCCATCATGTTTTAAAGGATAGTATCCTTCAACCATGGGAGTTCTTGCCGGTTTAGCATTTGTCATGCCGAAGCGGTCTAGAACCTTCTCAAGGTAGACTGATTGATCTAAAAAGATCTTATCTTTATCTACTTTGATGCGCATGCTGAGAAACTCGGTCGGCGATCCGAGATCTCGGCATTCCCATTTCTTCATGAATTCGGCCTTTTTCTCATCAGCAAGTATCTTCTTTCCAAAGAAGATTATGTCATCGACATAGGCGATCATAATCACCATTCCTTGCTTAGAGCGGAATACAAATATYCCTGAGTCTGAGTGAAGCCGAGTRAAGCCCATTTTCTTCACAGACTGTTCAAGTTCAAGCCACCACGCACGAGCGGCTTGCTTGAGGCCATATATGGCACGKCGGAGACGGTARACTTTCCGYTCCTTGCCCTTTTGATGGAAGCCTTCGGGTTGTTCCATATAGATTTCTTCATCAAGCTTTCCATAAAGGAATGCRGTTTTTACGTCRACAGCTGTCATATACCATCCAAAGATGGCTGCCAGYGCGAACACAAAMCGCACGCTCTCATACCTGACAACAGGTGAGAAYARAGCTTCGAARTCTATTCCCTCGATTTGAGAGAAWCCCTTAGCAACGTATCGGGCACGTTTGCGGCCATCAGATTTGATGTCGAAAACCCATCTTCCTCTGATTGCCCTTCTCCCTTTYGGGAGGTCGACGAGTTCAAAGACTTGCCGTCCTTTGAGWGCATCRATCTCTTCGGACATRGCTWGTCTCCATTCTCTTTGWTCGGCTYCAGGTAGCCGTRWTATATCTCGAAAGGTCCAATCTCGTGGACTYTTGTTWGGAAGTTTGTCGGATTCCATTTCTGGAACTGCYTGGGCKAGCAGAAACTCGACAAAACCTACTCCCCCATCKCRGCATAGCTCGGCAACAGTAGCCTTCTGTTTWCCGGTATCCCKTTTCCTTCTCCGWACAAYMCGATTCCACTTCKTTTTTYCCGWASTTTCTWATWATVTRATCACKTGGTSAGTTCYTTWTCCNTCATCAGAANCCGAATNCCRTATCGGATKYYAGAGNSTWWNNAKKATYSKRTNTCCAGAAGTRTYGWTCTTCCTCGACTTCGCCTTCAGGTATCKTAGGAGGTACAACYTMAATCNTNGGAGGCGCTTSTYGCGCGGCAGAGCTAGGGCCGGGATTCCCTTTTGTTGCTTGCCCAGGTTKGGGTGGTCYGNTTAGGAGCNTCCTCCAGTTACCTGATTCCAAGACTTCTCCTTTGATATCTCACGCACTATTTGCGTRGGTGCTTTCGATTCACCATAGACGTTTCCTGGTCGRGTCGGAGGTTTTACCTGGCGGCCGGAGCGTCTAGGCTCCCCCTGARGTCTTTCCTCGGGTATCTCGGCKGGCCGTTCAGGCGGATCGTCTGCGGGCTGTGTCCCGTCGGACTCAGGCGACTGATCTCTTTKRTGATGGGGACGAGWGGAACTTCTYTTCCRTWCWGGTTCAGGAAGTTCTTCCTCAGAGAAWTCTGATGRCTCRTCTTTAYTTAGGTTGCTGCGTTGCTTGCTAATCGMRGTATATTTYGGYAGCTTGAAATCAGCAGACTTGGGRAAGGCTGTTTCATCAAACATAGCCTTYGTNCSCAYATGTGTNNRGAGTTGTTACTTATTCTCATGAATAAGAAACCTTTTACTCCTTTTGGAATGCCTAAATATATCATGGGAACCGCCTTAGGACTCAACTTGTTGGTCCGGGCGTCTGGATGAATCCATACCCAAGCTAGGCAACCAAAYACACGTAARTGTGACACGTCAGGAGCTTCTTTATAWATTAATTGATGCGGAGTTTTCCAGTTTAATCTGCGAACCGGAGTGCGATTATAAACATGGACCGCATGCAATACTGAAAATTCCCACCAGGACGGAGGAATAGAAGCATGATGCCGCATGGCTTCYGCTTTATCCATYAAGGTCCGGTTTAGTCGTTCCGCYCTCCCATTTTGTTGGGGAGTCCTTGGCACTGATGCCATCGCTTCWATGCCAAGATCTTTCAAGAACTTGTCAAAGGCGAGAGACTTGTAYTCTCCTCCGAAGTCAGACATTACTGTCTTKAYYTCTGCGTGRAATTGTGTYTTRACCATRGCCTKGAATTGTTTAAAGGCCTTAAGAGMTTCCTCTTTGGTTTTTAARCACGYAATCCAGCARTTRGAGGAGTAGTCGTCAAGGAAACTAATGAAGTACCTAWACTTATGGTACGACTTAATYGGGAACATCTTWAGATCTGTATGAATTTTATCAAAGGCGCGCTTAGCGCGAGTGTCRGAWGAWGGATAAGAWGCACTRGTCATCTTKCCTTCWGCRCACCCGGAACACAGTCCCGGCTCTTTGGGAATTCKWAGATCWTGTGGGAARTTCTTAGTGTTGGAAGAAGCTTTCCTGAGAACGTCCACTGAAGGRTGTCCCAAGCGCTGATGCCAAGTTTCATACTTAGCAACGTAAACAACMGTTTGGGCGTTRAARYGATCMACCGGATCATCTTTGAYCGGTGAWGTCCARTAAACGGTCCGCCCATGAGAGCGAGGGCGAGCYTCAAGGCTCAAGCGACCATGCTCATCTGATAAGGTGATTTTSTCACTATCACCTTTCATAYTATGACCGTTTTGGAGAAAYRWTCCTAAGGAGAGTAACTTCTCCTTGAACGTCGGKATATAATAGACRGGATGGAGACGGGCTATGTGAACCTTTTCCCCAATATAGCAGGCTARRAAAACAGTWCCTTTACCYTCTATTGAAATAGAGGAGGTKGCTGTTACTACRCCRTGACCTTCGACTTTACTATAGTCRACWARGTCTTGYCTATTRTTGGTRAARTGTTGRCTTGCSCCTGARTCTARAATCCATCCTYGATGGCTTACTTTCTTACTATCATCGGCACGAAGTACTAGTRATTCCAATTCTGCGCTATTACAGGCGAAAAGTRYACTAGWATACTGACTACTGGAMGCGATTAGCTCAGCRTTCCCTGTCAGAGATCGTGTYAGTGATGAWTGATTAGTAAGAAGAGRAGRTRCAYACCCTCCCATTATAGAAGATTCGG
>SDEE01000543.1:0-19985 GCA_004126415.1 Candolleomyces aberdarensis | reverse complement strand
TAWSTCKMAMTCTTYCKSGRYRATAMWCGSSWWTMRTGRYKCTGRWCTTGARYMTGMTKCGSYWMAGATMTMMSTMTSYYAGYTGWCWRGKTCCWWSSANTCCGAGGTTGTCGGATGTGTATGAAGGCNCTNNTGACGCGAGTTTCGANNCGGTTACTTCCACTTGAGTCCAGAACTTCACCAAGAGNAATACAATGCGGCCCTGATCTGTCGACCAAGACCTGCCACTCGACCTTCCAGTTCGCGTATCTGGTAGTAGTTACGTGAAAACTGGCGTGGAAAACGGCGTCCATTGATATCACTTGGGTAGTAGTGGTCTCCAAGAAACCGCGGCATCCGAAAGGGGATTCCTGAAAAATCAGGAAACCACTGACGGTTTTGGCGGTTGATCCAGTCAATCGCCGCATTCAATATGGTGACGCGTCGATTAAACGGTCCATATCGAATTAAACGATCAATGCCAACATGCATGGCCATTGTCAGCGACATCCATACAATCCATGTAGTCAGCGACCAACCAGTTGGTGGTGCGACAGGATTGAAATGGGGGGCGACAAGCTCGGGGCTCATAACTATCAAACAGCAGTTCTCACACGGTAGTGCGAGACCACGCTGAGCGCAGTTGCATGTATACTGAGTATGGGAAGTCATACCTTGTACTTTAGAACGTGATGGTTGTTGATGCTTGTAGGTGGTTATACTACTGACTTGGCTTGTATGCAAGTGCTTCGAGCTTTTATTCGTACTAAACTACATGGTTTATATACTACTCGAATGTGTGACTGTAACATCACACTAGGTCACCTAGTGGTCTGTGCACTCAGGATGACTGAGCATTGCGTGCTTAAGATGTGCTCAGGCTGAGTGAGCTTATGACGCACAACAATGCTGCTGAACTACGAGAAGAACTTCCTATCTACTCATTACTTCGGTATAACTATGTAATACTGATTGAGTAATTGATTCGTTACACAAGCGCTGGAACAGGTGCTTATTTCACGTAAGTTCAACAGAGATTGCAACAGACCACACCGGACTCCTGTGCCCTTGTAGCGGCTCTCCCAATTGTGTCCCCTTCTCCGCATCCCAGATCCGAATCGTCTTGTCGTCCGAGCTAGAGACGATGTGCTTTACATTAGGCGAGATTGCAACAGACCGCACCCAATCTGTGTGCCCTCGCAGCGGCACTCCTACTTGTGTCCCTGCCGCCACATCCCAGATTTGAAGGGTCTTATCGGCAGAGCTGGAGATGATGCGCTGGGCGTCATGCGTGAAAGCGACAGACAGGACCCAATCTTCGTGCCCTCGTAGCGATTCTCCAACCTGCATCCCCGTCTCCGTATCCCATATCCGGATCGTTTTGTCCTCAGCCCCGGAGACAATGAGCTTGCCGTCAGGCGAGATTGCAACAGAATTAATGGTGTCTCCGTGCCCGAGCAGCGGTTCCCCAACCTGCACTCCCGTCTCCATGTCCCAAATTTGTATTGTGTCGTCCCAAGAGCCGGAGACGATGCGCTTGCCGTCAGGTGAGATGGTGACAACACGCACCCATGATCTGTGCCCTTGAAGTTCGAATAGGGAGTTTATCTCTTGAATGTATAAAGTTAACTAAACTTGTCATCCAATATGAGAAGATCACCTTTACTTACCCTGAGTATATTGACGCAGGAAATGTTCTGCCACGGTCCCTTCATCACTTTTTGAAAGATGCGACAGCATAGCTCTCGCCATTTTTGGAGCTTGAGATTTCGCGAGTGATGGCCCAAAATGTCCATCGTGGTGCGTAGGAGTCGACACTTCACTTCAGCGTGAGGTGCATCTTGCTCCCAGAGTCTGATGGTTTCAATAAGTTCGTCGTATATGGCCTGTGCCCCTTCCCCAGAGTCTATGTCATGTCGCAAAAACCCGAACAAGCGTTTCAACGCCCGCTCCGTTTAATGGCCGTTGGTGGCCCTAAATAGAGTTGGCGGCCCGGTTGAAGGGGGCATTGAACCTATTTTGGGCAGCCAACGGCGGTCCAACGGCACTCCCAACACCGGTTCCAACCGCGTTGCCACAGCTGGAGGGTTTGTTGAGACGGGATATCATTCGGCTCGCGTTGCAACGCGTTGGATGCCGTTTGATCGCCGCTATGATTTTTGCGACATATTTTTCATGCCATCAGTTGAAAACCTGCTTTATATTGGAAATACCATGCAACTTACGATCTCCGACGATTTGCTTCAGTGTATCCTCGACCTCCTTTCCCTCCATGAACCTTTTCAGTACTGTTCTCGCATACTCGAAGACGTCGATCTCTAACCACCCATGGGAGTTTGAAAGACCATCTTCGCGAAGCTCATCCCAAAACGTCCGTTCTCTGCTTTCAGGTGAAGAGAGAGGCCGTGTTCGGCAAAATGGACGAAGCAGACGACGCAGTGCGCCTCTGTCCTCAGTGGATCCAGACTCAGGTTCCTGCTGTATCTCGAAATCGTCGGAATCAGACCATGGTAACCTGGGTTCCACATCCTTGTTGACCCGGTCATTAGCTTTGCGGGATGGAGGCCGTGCTTTAGGAATATAGGGGCGAGGCGTTCCGGCCAAGATGAGTGAACTATGAATTTTCTGGCCCTCATGTATCTTCCTCTCGGGCCAGAAGTTAGGCCTTTGGGAATGTGAGTCCACAATCAATGGTTCGGAGGAGATCACTTACATTCGAGTAGTCTGTTTGCAATCCGGACTTCTTGCAAATGTCAGTCTTCGGAAGGGAAAAATCTCGAAAAGGTGCCAAAGCCCCTTGAGTGACTCTTGGAACTCGGTTTGCTCGCTCGACGAGAGTTCTCGCTCAAATGGCTCCAGTCGGAGGCCAAGGGCCTCTGCCTCTGACGCCATCCACCGCAAGGGTGGTCGACTGCGGTCCATTCCGATATTCTGGACGTTCCCACCTCCACTATAGCTCATTCAACAGCCCATTCATAAGGAAGCAACCAATAGTGGAGCTTACATGTCAGAGTGTGTTCCTGCAAACCAGACTTCCAGGACTTGTGGCGGATCATTGTTCGACGAAGGAGGTATAAGGGTCTTGCCTCCCCATGCGTACTCAGGGAGGAACTTCACCCTCCGCTCATCGAGGGCGAGTGCATGTCGAAAGTAGCAGACGTGACCCATACCGTCCGTCGTCCCAGGCAGTACCCGCTTTCCTCTCGCAATTCCAATTGACGAGACGGTGTCCCTATTCTCGCAGTTAGCCCAAATTCCTTCTGTTGTCAATAATTTGAACATGACAAACCAAGCTCCAACGAAGTGAACCTTAACATTCTTACGTGAGAACGCTCGCTTGAATCGCTCTGCCATAGATATCGCCTGTGCTCCAGCTTGCTCAGCCGGCACCTCCTTTTTCTGGAACCGGAGAGCTTCCTTTAAGCGGTCCATCATGGAAGTCCGTTCGGGTGCAACCTGTTCAGGCGAAGCCTTCGGTTTCGCCGAGCCAACTGGTGTGATTAGCTCACGGTCGGATTCTGAGTCTGCGTAAAGCTCGTAGGCGCTGGAATGGGGGAAAGGAATGCCGGCTAATTAGTACCCATGGGCGATTCTGTATATTGGATGTACTCACAAAGGTATCTGCATCTCGTTCCCTTTGTGAATAAAGCCGACCTAGGTCTTCCCTCAGTACCAAGTTGGCAAGATGTCATGGCCAACGTACCTTATGAATCATTGCCGATAATGCTCGAACTTGAAATGCCCCTCGAGAGAAGCCTATTCCCAGTGAGAAATAATGCAGTCACCAGACCGAAGTACCTTCAACCTACCAAACAGGAATATGCAATCGCCGTCTTCGTAGTTGTCTGACAGCTACTGGTATTAGGCGGCTTGTACGGTCTTCTCAAAATTCCTGTGAATCATAGACACAGTGAGGGGAGTTACAATGTGGAGATGGGTAGGGAGACGGACCAAGCGATGGCCAAATCGATCTTATGAGAGACAACTTGCTTATAGTACCTCAATGATCTCCAGTGTGGTCGAGCATACGTTCCAATGCCACTGTTGTACCAAGTACGTTGGTTATCGCCGGTCTCTTTCATGATGAGATTGTAGATCTCAATGATGTTCGTGTTCTGGTCAAAACACCAAGTCAGCAGAACGTCCAAAGGGCTAGAAGGCTTTTTTATTATGAGCGTACCTTCTTGCCGAACTGATTCGCAGTACCATCAATGCAGACAATGAGATTTCGGCCGCCCCGCTTGTGGTGACCGCAAGGCATTGGTTTCAACTCAGGCGCTGGCGGCGGGGGCTGAGGAGCACGACCGGCCTGGTTCTCTGAGGAGATATGTCGGTAACTTTAATGAGACAAATTTGAGTTTGATTGAGTGCTCACCATGATGCTCTTTTAGTGGGACGCTACGAATATCCTGGGGCCTTTTCGCACCACGAGCTGGAAAGCAGTGTCAGACATCTTGTCACAGAGGTGCTGAATATGACCAAGTAATGCTCACCAAGGTTCTCCTCAAAGATGGGCTGACCGTTTCCTGCCATCTCCAAGACTAGATGCCTGAGCCACGGAGTGGCCACAGAAGGGTGGGGAAGAGACGCGTGCAGTTCGCCTCATTCATATACCAGATGATTGAGGAAATGATTCTCCACCTGGAGTGAATAAGGTTCAATGTCCAATAGACTAATTGATACTTTTAGCCATGATAGCGCCAGTCTACGTCGAGGATTGCTGCATGTCATATGGTTCCGTTACAGCCATATCGGCGGCGGAGAGGGTAAATGCGGACAATGTGACTACATAGAAGCTCCAGGCATAGCCTAAAAATCGCGAATTTTCACCGTGTGTTTGGAGATAAGGCGCTGGTAGCAAGAGTCTCGACAGCTGGTAAATATAGACCTTCTGAGAAGAACAACAATTAGGAAGAGGCATAGACGCCAGCGCCTTTAGGACAATAGACAACAGGTATCTCTTCAGTCGGACCTCATGTTCAGCTATCATACGATATTGACATGTTGAGTAACAGTTGGAACATAATGGCAAAAACTCGTACTGAACGAGCGCCCAAACTCACCTCGCCTCGCCTGACCCAGACGGTTTTCATGGCCGCACCCGCCCAAACAAGAAAATAAGTACTGACCTCCATCATCCCTAAGCTCCAAACACTATCTGTAGTTCGCTTTCTCGTTCATTCACGCGCTCGTCCGAGCACTATGTAAATCAAACTGAATGGATGAACTGGTAGCGAATACTGGGAATGGACTGATCTTCAACGTCAACCAGTGCGTATGGCCATGACGCCTTTACATTCAATGAATGCCAGTAAGCAATCAAGATCCATCGAATTGCTTCAAGATAAGGACTGAGTGACTTGTTCTCTGGGTGGAGGTTGTCAGAAAAATGAACGTACGACATCCTCGTGAAGGGTAGAGCTGGAGGAGGACCCGGCACGTTTCCGCAAGAAGATCGACAGAGCAACCACCCTGTTTTTTGAGTTCCAAAGCTGAGTACAATAAACTCTTTACACAGACTACTTGGAGCAATCAAGTTCGCGATGGCGTCAACCTGCTTGACTATTGAGGTTTGAGCCAGTAGAGCAGACAGAACGAGAAAACGCACGAAATAATATCTTCTCGGGCAGTCAAACACGTAGCGTTCAACTAAAACGAAGATTGGATTCGCTGGCTCTAGGTCCACCTTCCGAGCATCTTCTCCCCAGGACAGGAGAGATGCCTGGGGAAATTCACGACAAAATGCAAGCTGGAAGCGAGACATTCAGCTAATACCGAGTCACCCAACCTCCTAATCTCCCTGTCCCGTAATCTCTGTACCTTAGCCATCCGGACTTTCGTCCAATGTCGAGAAAAGAGAGCGAAGCTTGGCATTCATATCAACGAGAGCTTGGAACAGAACTTGAATGAGGGCACCAAGTAGCATTGAATCGTTTTAGACGACCCTTAACATTTTGATTAGCTGACATAGTCATATGGTATGGAGAGAATAACGAGAAGAAGACCCCTGGCAATCAGACGAATATAATCACACTACACCCTAACGAGACGGTAGAGGGATCGAATTCAGTGCACCGAGTGGCAACAGAAATGGCAGAAGCGAAAGACAAAAGCACAGCGCATCGAGAAGTCAGCTATGCTATTCTTGGACGCGTGGTTCTCAGAAGATTGACTGAATTCACATGATGGAAGAAAGAATCGAACCGTCTGATGGTCAATGTCAAAGGATGCAAAGAAAAACCCACAAGCGACGACGACAGTTTGCAACAAGTCAGTTCTTGATCGATGGCTGGTTGCCTGAAAGAACAAAGAAAAGCATGTTTTCAAACGAAGGCCCTGAAGAAGAAATAAACGCACCATTGTCTGTGATGGAAATGAAAAAACCTCAAAGAAAGTGATGCCCCAACCGCTGTGTTTGGTTGACGCAACGAGTGTGAAAAAGAAGCTGGGCTGACACGGGAGGCAAAGGAAAACTCTGCCTATCGGTTGGGATCTGGGTTGGATAAAAGAGCCCAATCGACTTGACAGGGAACTCCAAAAGACCGAACCGAGTACATGGTCGTCGCTATGGATAGCTAAGAGAAGGAGTGAATGCATAGGTGAGCGTCAAGGAGGCGGAATGGTGAAAGAGGGGGACAAACATACAAAAGCGGGACACGTTCCGGACGACAACGAATTGACGAGTCAGTTTGAGTAAGGTCAAGGTGGGAGAAGCGACTGTACCAACGGCGAATGGAATACTCTCCACATCGAACGACTAGCCCAATCGTCGACCTGGTAGCCACTGTGGCATCACACTCTAGGACTACCTTCATCCCTTTGTTATCTCCTAGACATATATAAACCGCCTGCGTCGTCCCCGGTAAATTCCAAAGGCTTCATCGTCCCCATCCACCCACGTCAATCACGAGAGAAAACGTCCAGCGAGCACTATGGCTACCTACCACCGCCCCAACTCACGTCCCTACCCAACCCACTAGTGGCACCGCGACTCCACCGAGTTTCCCTACGACTCTTATTCCAGGATACGCCTCTCCGCCTCTACAACAGACCCAACCCATCCCTCCGAGTCAGTTGAACTCTCCATACCACGGACGCACCATAGAGTCTGGAGCGGAGCCATTGAGACCCAGGGGTCGTCCCATTCCCAGCCGATTCCAAGGCATGTCGTTCTTGGCTTCCACGACGAGCCCGCAGGCCGTCACCATCGCGTACGCCTTCAGGAACATGAAGCCGGAGGAGCTGTACGCCAAGTTGTTGAGTGCTGTTGAACCGAAAGAGTCAACCACTGCCATGGCGTCCCCTCTGCATGCTGGTCAAGGCACTTCGAACGCTGGAGGAGGTGGATCCGGAGACGAGGTCCTCCACCCAACGGCCATCGAATACCTCTTCTCCTCGCTGAAGTGCCTTGGTATCGTCAACACCGTATCTGAAGCTGCGGTTGAGGACCCTACGCCTCGCCACTGCGTCCGCTGCCACAGCACCTATCACGAGAAGGATAACGGCCTCCAGATGTGCAAGGTGGGGCACGATAGGGGTGTGTTGGTCAATATAAATGAACGACCCGGGTATGTTGGGCATTATTTCCCGTGCTGTGGCTTGGTATTGGAGACGAACGAAAGAATTGAGGATGCGATGGGGAGGTGGTGTGTCATTGGGAGGCATACGACGAGGAAGGAGGGTGTGGTCTTCAACGAGACGAACGTCAGGGATTGCAAGAAGCGAGGGTGCTATGCGACAGGTCATTCGCCGACTGTCGTCATGGCTGAGCCGTAGTAGTGTCCATTATTAGGTTCTTTTCATGTATAATGCATTAGGTTCGTCTAAAAGGCTTCAATCCGCTGAGAAAGAGAAAGCGAACTAGTCGGTCGCGATCAATCCATCAAATCTCACCTTGACCGCGACGGTGAAGAAGACGGCCTGGACCTCCTCTGTGCCTTCAGACCGTATCCCACCATCTCGTCCATCCCAACCCGCTGCCCAATCCAAGACAGGTGGAAAAGGGAAGGGAAAAGGGCCGGCAGAGCCGCCGAAGAGTCCTGCTATTCAGAAGCTGGTGAAGGCGATCAAGGATCTGAGGGAGGCCTCGTTAGTCGATCCAGATCCTAAGGGAGGGTGTTTCTGCCAATGTACGTACCCTCTCCCTCATAGCAGGTTTCAACACTGTGGATCTATCATCGCTACGATTCGTTAGCTCGCACACACCCTCTCTCAACATACACCCCACTCTGTCTCGCCTGCGGCCTCGTCCTATGTTCGATCAACCAACCCCATTTCGCCTGCCCACACTGCCTCAGTCCTCTCGTTCCTTCCAACACTCGACGCTCCGAGCTCCTTGAAGTCATCGAGGGCGAACTCGCCGAACAAGAGAGGAAGGAAGAAGCAGAACGAATACGACAGGAGGAAGAAAAGAAGGCCGCTGCTGGGGCGTTTCCGACTCTCGCTCAGTCGTCATCTACTGGAGCGCCCACGCTTGTCCAACCAGCCCCAACGACACATAAGGTTCTTTCGATCGGGGGCGCAAAGGGAGGTGGCAAGAAGGGCAAAGTGACATTATCGTCGTATTCCCAATCGCCTACACCTTCCCAGCAATCCTCCCGGTCATCGACACCTAGACCTCGTGAACCCGAAATAGTTCGGGTACCTCCACCACCAGCGGACCGCACGCCAGTGCTAGTGTCTCCCCGGGATCGGTCGAGGCCCTTCAAGAACCTGGTGCAGCTGGCGCGG
Source organism: Candolleomyces aberdarensis (assembly GCA_004126415.1). Lineage (NCBI taxonomy): Eukaryota > Fungi > Basidiomycota > Agaricomycetes > Agaricales > Psathyrellaceae > Candolleomyces > Candolleomyces aberdarensis. Next base: position 11,276 of record SDEE01000543.1, on the reverse strand, counting down.
GTGGCTTCTACGTCCCACCTCCCGCATCCGATAATCCAGGACCCGGTGATTCAAAGAAGGAAGGTGGAGGGAAGAGACGGAAGAAGGGTAAGGGAGGTGGGGAGAAAGGGAAGGAGAAAGAGAACGAGGACGTTGTACCAGATGCCGGGGATGCCAGTGGGACGTAGTATACTGGTACGTCCGCTTTTTTCTTGCATTCTTCTCAAAATCATTCATTTATTCTGGTTATAGTAGGCACCCGTCCACCTCACCAGCTAGCGTAGACCTCGTCTTTGTCGTGTAAAGTGCCCGACTGCGCCACACGCAATGGGCTGACACCAGAACACATCAGCCACTTGCTCAATCACTCATCGTTCGGCCACTCTTTACGGCAGTTCTGCGAAGGTTCAAGGTTGACTTTCATTAGGAGAAACCGCAGACGCTCTCGATGCATATCTGAGTCAACTCCTACCTTTGGCCATCTTGAATCGAACGTTCACCGTCCAAACCGCGATAGTGCTGTGGAGTTCGCGATTTTACTCGATCTGTTGTTCGTGCAATATTCCCTTCTTTGGTATGAGGAATCTGTACTTACGACCTTTAGGTGTGGTGGGGTCTAATTGTCGCAAAAATCAGAGCGGCGATCAAACGGCATCCAACGCATTGCAACGCGAGCCGAATGATTTCCCGTCTCAACAAACCCTCCAGCCGTTGGGAGTGCCGTTGGGAGTGCCGTTGGACCACCGTTGCCTGCCTAAAATAGGTTCCATGTCCCCTTCAACCGGGCTGCCAACTCTGTTTAGGGCCATCAACGGCCATCAAACGGAGCGGCCGTTGAAACGCTTGTTCGGATTTTTGCGACATAGTCTATGGATGCAGAAGTAACGAGTGGAACGCGAAGTCGTTTAACCGGTATAGTAGCTAAAAGTGCCTCGTTCCCGCAGTCTTTCCCTTGTCCCCACGCCCGGTTTCAGGAGGTTCAGTTCGAGTGGTGAGCCGAATTAGCGAACTTAAGTGAGGTGAGAATGGACCCCCTGTCATATTTGACCCGGCATGTTTCGTTTTCGCGTCCGTAAAAGTACACGACCTATCAATTTCACTCATTGAGCGCAGTTTCACGGAATGCGGAGTCATGCCTCGAGGAGAGTCGAGTCTACAGTTGTGGTTGTCTCGTGATGAACGCTTGGTATGTGCGTCAGCTCATTTGTTTCCGAAGCATTCGTTCATTCATCTTCCCAGTTCCCGATATCGCTAAATTTTCAGTCCGCCTCAGGGTTATCCCCGTAACCTTCATCGCGCGCTCTCTCTATCCTCCGTCTCTTCTTATTGACTCTGTCTCTCCTTAGCCTCAACTCTAGCACTCCCAGCATTTTTGACAGTTCACCAGGACGATCGAGGCACGCCTAATCTTGAAAACGGAGTGCGTCTGCAAAGGCCAACCACAAGTTACTACGAACATGTTTGAGAGGGACTAGGCGGCTGATGATGCCGGTCGAGATGAAGGACTGAGATCTCAGAAACGAATGGTTGGCGTCTCGAGTTGGTGTCATTTGGTGAGTGTGAACTGGTTGAAGAGTTCGTACAGGCGTCTATCTCAACTCTCACCCCGTCAACAGTGTCACATCAGGCGATCACCTTCCAATCCATGTCCAGTACGACTTTGCAGATGTATGTCGGCTGCATGCGTTCGATCTATTGTATGCTGATACACAATGAATAATCATGGAATTTGCGTGTTCGTGGCCATACATCCCTGTGTTGCTTGTCGCCATCCTCCATCGCGCGTCTCTCTACCGCTCAGGTCGTTGAACTGCCACAGCTCAGGAGGGTTGTATGCATCAATGATTTTACAAACTCTCATTTGTAAGGTGCGTCGTCATACGTGCGCGCTCTTCAGAGGTTACAGAATGCTGCTCGCTAGAGTATTATAGAAGAGAAAATCCGGACGCCCTCAAAGCTATTAAGGAATTACGTATTGAAAAAACATAGAAATAAAGAAGTCAAAGAAAGGACCAGCCTGCGAAACACCTCGTTTTCAGACTAATATCGCTTCTGCATTCCAGATCCGAACTGTTCCATCTATGGAGCCAGAGACAATGCGTTTGCCATCAGGCGAAATGGCGACAGACAAGACAAAATCTGCGTGGCCTCTTAGCGGCTCCCCCACCCGCTTCCCTGTCTCCACATCCCAGACCCGAATCGTCCTGTCGCTGGACCCAGAGACAATGTGCTTGCCATCAGGCGAGATTGCGACAGATTTAATAGCTTTGCAGCGCCCTTGTAGCGGCACTCCCACCTGTGTCCCCGTCTCTGCATCCCAGATCCGAATCGTTTCGTCCCAAGAGCCGGAGACGATACGCTTGCTGTCAGGCGAGACCGCGACAGACCACACCACCCTCATGTGTCCTTGTAGCTCCTCTCCCACTTGTGTTCTCGTTTCCGCATCCCAGATCCGAATCGTCCTATCGGAGCCGGAGACGATGCGCTTGCCATCAGGCGAGATTTTGACGGACCGCACCCACTGTGTCTCTTGCAGCGGCACCCCCACCTGCGTTCCTGCTGCCGCATCCCAGATCCGAATGGTCGTATCACGAGAGCCAGAGATGGCGTGCCGGCCGTCGTGCGAGAAAGCGACAGACAGAACCCGACCTTCGTGCCCTCGTAGCTCTCCAACCTTTGCCCGCGTCTCCGCATCCCAGATCAGGATTGTCTCGTCATCGGAGCCGGAGACAATGAGTTCGCCATTAGTAGGCGAAATTGCGACAGACCTGATCCCGTCTGTGTGCCCAAGCAGCGGTTCTCCGACCTGCGTCCCCTTCTCCATGTCCCAAATGCGGATTGTGTTGTCCGAAGAGCTGGAGACGATGTGCTTGCCGTCAGGCGAGATGGCGACAGACTGCACCGGCTTGGCGTGCCCTCCAAGTTTGAATAGGCAGTATACATCTTAAATGCATAAAGCTGGTCAGACTCGCCATTGAGATGAAACTTCTCCTCCACTCACCCTCAGTGTATTGTTGCTGAAAATTTTCTATAACCCTTCGGTCTTCATCTGAGCTCCTCTTCAACAGCTCGACGAGGGGAGTGCCAATGTTTCTCCACTTTCTGAGCGTAATACTCCTCGATTTCTCTTGCAAAAACTCTCCCGTTCTGCTTAGGAATCGATGTTGGACGTTCAACTGAGACTCCGGTAACTTATTGTCCCATGACCGAATTGTTTCAATAACTTCATCGTAGAAGAACTGGGGTCCTGATTCTTGGGACGGACTCAGATCAACTCTTGGGCGGTAACAAGAGCAACGTACCATCCTCGAAGATTTGTTTCATCATATCATCCACCGGTGATCCTGCCCATATTTGGCTCACAGCATCGACACCACGGTAGAATGCATCGATCTCCAGCAACTTGGTAGAGTTTTGAAGAGGTTCATTGCGCAAATTATCCCAGAAGGATGGGTCGTTGCGGTGGGGACGGGCTTTGGGGACGTACGGACTGGCCTTCTCACCCAAGACGAATGAATAATGGATTTTCTGGCCCTCGTGGATCTTTCTGTTTGACCTGACGTGAGGTCTAATGATAGATGTGTAAGTAAGGACCGGAGCAATGCGCAGGAATTCAGAAGACCTACACTCTCGTAGTGCCGTTTACGCCAGGCTGACTTCTCGCAAAAGTAAATCGCCGAAAAGGAAGTATCTCGAAAAAGTGCCACCAGAATCCCTTCAGCGATTCTTGAAACTCGATTTGCTCGCTAGACAAAAGGTCGCGTTTGTATTTGCCTACCCGAAGGCCAACCTCGACAGCTTGGGATGCCATCCACCGCAAAGATGGCCGGCAACGATCCATCCCGGCATTGCTGGCGTTTCCACCGCCACTACAATGCAAGGTTATCATCCAACAGTCAGGCGATAACGAGAAAACTTACATGTCAGAGTGTGTTCCAGGGAGCGATACCTCCAATACTCGAGAAAACAAACGCAATTATATTCTCCCGGACACTCGAGCACGCAGCGTTCAGCTATAACGAACGCTGGATTCGCTCGATTAGGTACACCTTCCAAACATCCTCTCCCCAGGACAGGAGAGATGCCTAGGGAGGGTTCATGGCAAAAATGCAACCTAGAAGCGAGACGTTCAGCCAATCCCGAGTTGCCCAACCTCCTAACCTCCCTGTCCCATTATTTCTTTACCTTAACCATATGTGTCTTCGTCCAATGTCGAGAAAAGAGAACGAAGCTTGGCGTTCACCGTAGCCTCCCATGACGCTCACAGCCTGATTGGCTGTCGTGGCATTCTCTCCTGACCTTGCAAACCCAAATCATGTCGGCTCACGACAAACTCGATCGAATGGTCATGCACGCGTGAGAGGCGATACGCCAGAATAGCAGCGACTTCGTGTCCCGGGACATGCGGAGTCATCGATATCAACGCGAGCCAAACTACGCACATCGCGAGGCAGTCGTGAGGCATGGCTCAGGGTCTCAGGCGACTCCCTGGATGAGGTCAGGACGCTGGACGAGCCCTATGGCCGTCAACGCTCATCTAACCCGATTTGTTACCTTGAACGGCCCCAAACCTACATTTCTTCGATCAGATCGTTCTCTACCCGCATCTTCCTGCCTGTCACATCTGCACCCTTTCCCATCCACGCGGAAGGTCCAGCCATATTCGCCCCGGGGTACACGAGCGGAGACACCTTCACCATTCGACCTGTATGCTACCGCGACCGATAAGGACGGGTGAGGAGCTGGCTGAGAGGAAAGGTATCGAAAAAAAAACGCACGAGTGCACTTCCTCGTAGGAGGGACCTGAGAACGCGTCGGGAAGAGACCAACTTGAGGGGCCTGGTATCACCGGTCGCCCACTGAGGGTTGAAATGGTGAAAAGTCGAAGCCGTCACATACAGCGGCTATCCATGATCGAGTCGATCGCATTCTATTGAACGAAGAGGTCGGACGGGTCAGTTGGTGGGCACTGGGAGAAACGAAGAAAACACGGCCTATGTAATTTCATCCATCGCCTCGAACAGTTGCCAGCTGCATGCCCATATCCTATACTTCATCTACTCGAGTTCGCACTCCCATTCAACCTGTATACGATGTATATGAACTTCGAAAGGGAAGCGAATGGTTTGGTGAACGGCATGAATAACTCTCGATCGATCATGTATAGATTCAGTATTTTGGGCAGCTTAATAGGTCTGACGCGATGAGTTAGAGCCGTGACAATCCGGAAGCTCAGGAAGGGAGCAGTACGCGCGGTACGAAGTGTGCTCGGAAGAGATGCCAGTGTCAGTTTGGCTGGGTGCTTGTAGAGTTGTTGAAGAAAGGAGCGTTCGATAACATGAATTAGCCAAGTTGAGTGAGTGTTGCCCACACAATAGCCCTTGACGTGAATCAGAAGACGATGGGGCGACACAGGGTTGGGAATTCGATGAATGGAGTGAAGACAGCGGTTCAACGTGAAGCGCCGAAGATGAAAAATGAAAGATGGAGAGGACCAAATGTCAATGAAGAAGCGAAACAATGAGCATGAAACCCGTTCGACTCGCACAAATGTAAAAGCCATTGCGAGCGATAAAGACTAAAACGTTGCTCCGGTCGATTCAGCGCTCGATGCATGAAAGGGTGAAGAAACAAGGACGAGCGAGCGGCGGGACCTCGGAAGGCAGAGTGTGCACGAAAGAAGCAAAGGAAGCAAATGATTTTCGATTGATGTTCTGTGGGTTCTACACGATTAACTGTTGAGGCGCAGGAGATGAAGCGGGGAACGGGAGCCTGCTTAGTCAGCCAGTAAAACCCATGACCCATGTGCAAGGCAGAGGTGCCACGTACCAACAAGCCCTACTTCCCCCACAAGTGTCTCCCACATCCCGTACAGCATCCACCGTTTCTTTCTCCTTGCCTCGGTGACGACCGCTCTGACCTCTCCATCATTTCTCCCCTCGACCTTCCCCCTTCTAGTCACCACCATCTTCTCAGTTCCTGGAGGCGGTACGTACAATTCCCTCGCGCCAGGCCGCACCAGGTTCTTGAAAGGCGTCGAACTATCCCGGAAAACCCCAGATGGGCGTATGGTCTACCGGAAGTCGAGGAACAGAACCATTTTGAATGAACAAGTCTGGGCGTTGACAATCGAGAGGATTGCTGTGAAGGCGGAGGCAGTTGGGTATACGATGTTTGAATACCCCTACTCGGTTGGCCAATCGGAAGAATCTTATACGTCGTCGGCGCTGCTGGTACGGGTGGGGCTCTCCAGTAAATGACAACTAGGCGGGAGTCAGAAAAAATTCAGCAGGGCGTTCCACTCTTCCTCCTGTAGTATTCTTTCCGTTTCTTCCTGCTCAGCGAGTTCGCCTTCGAATACCTCTAGGGGATCTGATTGTCGTGGGTTCGAGAGAAAGAGAGGGTTGAAGCAGTGTGGGCAGGCCAAGTGGCGTTGGTTGCTTGCTGGAGCACAGGACGAGGCCACACGAGAGGTAGAGTGGGGTGCACATTCGAAAGAGGGTTGGCGCGAGCTAGCGGTCAATCGTAAGGATAACCAATAGACGTTGCGTGTGGCAAATCCGAATAAGAGGTACGCACGCTGACAGAAATAACCTCCTTCAAGATCTGTATTGAAGGCTCATGAGTGAGGAGCCCTCTCCAACGTGTGTCTTTGGACACTGATTTCTATGTGTGGGAAGGTACAAGACGGTGAAGGCCGGCAAGGCGGGCCATTTGATAAAGGAGAGGATGGGGCGGCATGAGCGAAGGGTAACGAGTTCAGGTCAACAGGTCTGGGCGTTGAGGCAGTTGAATATGCGACCCTGTTTGCTCGACCAATCGGAAGAAGCTTGTAGGACGTCGGCGCTGCTGATACGGGTGGGGCTCTCCAATAGATGACGAAGGCGAGAGTCGGAAAAGCCCCAGCAGCGGGTCTGGCTCTTGGTCCTGTAGTAATCCTTCCGTGTCTTCCTGCTCGGCGAGTTTGCCCTCGAGTAGTTCCAGGAGATCTGATTGTCGTGCGTTCGAGAGAATGAGAGGGTCGAGGCGGTGTGGGCACGCAAAGTGGGGTTGGCTGCCGGAGCACAGGATGAGGCGACACGAGAGGTAGAGTGGGGTTGGCGTGAGCTAGCGGTCGACAGTAAGGATGATAGATCGACGCTTCTGGTAGCTATCAAGCAGAAGAGGTACATACGTCGACGGAATGCCCCGACCGCTCATGAATGAGCCGTTTCTTGCTCCGCGTCTTCGGGCACTGATCTCTGCGTGTGGGAGGGCTCGAGACGGTCGAGGCCGGCCAATTGGGCCGGTTGATCAAGGAGAGGAAGAGGCGGCATGAGCGAGAGGAAGAGAGGGGAGGCTCGAGATACGGTGGTGGTAAAATCGGACGACGTCCCCTCGGGTCTCGAACGCTGATTGGGTGGCTGTGACCGGAGCTGATCATCTTATCTTATCCTCGCTCTCCAGGAGACCGATGGTTGCCGTTCACTTCTCCGCCACACTTGGGACAAGAGGCTCCTGACAGTGTTTGATTGGTCGACACCAATGCGGGCCACGACTACCATATGTGCGGGTGCTATGAACGAGAGGGGAGTTCATGATAACTCCGGTGTGTGCTCTCGCTCTCCCGCTCAATCCGTCCCACCTCTCAATCCTAACACAATTCATTGTCGTGTTCTACGCGCCTCTTCCATGGATTTCTGACAACCTGACTGAAGCACAAGCTGTCGATTCTCACACACCTGCTGTTGTCCTTGTCCATCGTGTAACGTGTCCCGCCGCGACGTGGCTTTGGACCTGTGAATGTTTGCACGCCTTGGTCATGAGCGTGTTTAGATGGAACGTGATAACGAGGAAACGAGGAACCAAGCGAGAGAAAAGGAACGGCATAGCCCAACTGCGTCTGACTTTCTTCCTACTAGGTCACAAGGCCGAGGCAGAACGGATAGTATCCGAGGCTGGGAGATGTTTGACCCTCGTCCGCAGTCCGTACGTATGCACGTTGTAAATCAGTTACAGAGAAATCAACAATGGTATCCTCGTGTGGAATAGTGCCCTTCAAAATATCTATGACAGGCGCTTTGTCTTTGAAGCCGGTATCGGAGTGCGCATATAATTGAGAATATGACAACCGAATGATAGTTTAGCGAGCGAGTCGAGCAATCACACCTTCCCTCCATCAGCACACATGTCGCGAAAGGCGGAGGCTGCAGCTCGTCGTTGCGTGATGAACTAGCACTTAAAGAAGGATGCTCGCTTAAAATCAAGAGAATGGATAACCAGGACCTTTTAAGTTGGACTCTTTTACACTCGCATGGTACTGTTCATCAGGATTCTAAGTATCAATAATATTACGAACGATCATTCGTACGGTGCGTCGTCATCTGAACTTGCTCTTCAAAGGATACAGGATGGTATTCACTAGATTATTATAGAACAGAAAGTCTGAACACGCTCAAAGCTGTGAAGAAATTACATATTGATAAAGCATAGCGATAAAGATGTCAAAAACTCGGAAAGGAACGGCATGGGAAGGACCTCGTTCTCAGACCAATACCCCTTCTGCATTCCAGATCCGAACTGTGTTATCATGGGAGCCAGAGACAATGCGCTTGCCATCAGGCGAAATGGCGACAGAAAACACATAACTTGTTTGGCCTCGTAGCGGCTCCCCCACCTGCTTCCCCGTCTCCAAATCCCAGATCCGAATCGTCCTGTCGTAAGACCCAGAGACGATGTGCTTGCCGTCAGGCGAGATTGCGACAGAATAGACATAGCCGCTGTGCTCCCGTAGCGGCTCTCCCACCTGTGTCCCAGTCTCCGCATCCCAGATCTGAATCGTGTTGTCCCCAGAGCCGGAGACGATATGCTTGCCATCAGGCGAGATTGCGACAGACCACACCAAATTCGTGTGCCCTTTTAGCGGCTCTCCCACTTGTNGTCCCCATCTCCGCATCCCAGAGACGATGCGCTTGCCATTAGGCGAGACTGCGACAGACCGCACCAAATCTGTGTGCCCTTGCAGCGGCACTCCTACCTGCGTCCCTGCCGCCGCATCCCAGATCCGAATGGTATTATCAAGAGAGCCGGAGATGATGCGCTGGCCGTCATGCGAGAAAGCGACAGACAGGACCCAATCTTCATGCCCTCGTAGCGATTCTCCAACCTGCATCTCCGTCTCCGCATCCCAGATCCGGATCGTCTTGTCATCGGAACCGGAGACAATGAACTTGCCGTCAGGAAAGATTGCGACAGATTGGATAGAGCCTCCGTGTCCAAGCAGCGGTTCTCCAACCTGCGCCCCCGTCTCTATGTCCCAAATTTGGATTGTGTCGTCCAAAGAGCCGGAGACGATGCGCTTGCCGTCAGGCGAGATGGCGACAGACCACACCGAAAACCCGTGCCCTCGAAGTTCGAATAGGTGGTATACATCTTAAATGTATAAAGTTGGTCAGACTCGTCATTGAGTAGAAACGTCTCCTCCACTCACTCTGGGTGTACCGCTGCTGGAAACTTTCGACCACCCTTCGGTCTTCATCCGAACCGCTCTTCAACAGTTCAACGAGAGGAGTACCAATATCCCTCCACTTTCTGAGCTTAAAACTCCCCAATTTCCCTTGCAAAATGTCTATCGTTCTGCTTAGGAGTTGACATTGAAATTCAACTCCAACTCCGGTTCCCTTTTGTCCCACGATCGAATCGTTTCAATAACTTCATCGTAAAAGAACTAGGGTCCTGTGTCTGGGATGGACTCAGATTAACTCTTAAACAGTGACAGTAGCAACTCAACACTGTGTTTCTTTTTGTCCTGGTACGTATGGTTTTTCTAGATGCTCATTTGTTGATTCTGTTTTTTTTAATATTACTGTTCTCCGTTGTAGACCCTCTGTCCTTTGTTTATACTTGCCCCTCTCCGACGATCAATGTGTTTGTGTGTACCTTATTCTAACTCCTTTTTCTACTTAATTTAGTTGCGTGTTGGATAGTGGGTTTCAATGAATTGATTGTATTATTTCCTTGTTGTTGAACTCGTAATACTACAATCCTCCTTATCAGGTTCCAGCCATGCGATATCTACGACAGTTGGGATTGAGTTCGTCTGTTTGGTTCTACGAAGATATATTTCAAAATCACTACAGCATGCCATGCTGCCCGAGCATCTTCTCAGATGCGCGACGCGAGGACCTCTTCCAAGACACTACTGAGGGATTGAGTAGGACCATTGACCTTCTCTATCCTCCCACTGATCGTAATATCGTACCGGAAAGACCCCTGTTCATTTTTGACAGAAATACAGAGTCTGGGGTTCCCGTCGGCAAGAGGGCGTAGTTGTCGATAAGTAGAGGCTATCTGGTCAAATACCTATGGTAGAGATTGACTCTCAATCTGTACTTGTGGATGTGCAAGATCCATCCCTACTCACCCACAGCAGCGCTATTGGCAACATGCAGCCATTGAAAATTTTAAATACGAAGTCCTTTGACGTTAAGGTTAGTGCAGGCATACATAAATGCTCGCTGGATGCTCACTCACAGCGCGTTTGCCAGTAACTTTGATTTCGTGCCTCAGTGTCCGTTGTGCTTGTTGAAAAGAAGTAGAAAGCTGTGCTTTGGTGAGTATTGTACGACGGTTCGTGTTCGATAGATGTATTACTTACTTGGGATTCAACAATCGATTTAGCCCGTTGTATATTATTTAGAAATTCTCCCAGCGACTCCCCGATCATCTCTATCTCCCTTCCAAGAACCTGGTGGTATGGAATATACACCAGGGATGTGGTCGGACATAAGCGAGAAGGGATGCGCTTATTTTGACGATGATTGGAATACTCGAGCTCCAACGCTGGCACCAGATGTTCAGCCCACCTCGTAAGACAGTCTGAGGCTAGAGCTGCTCCATGCTCGCCAGGCCTATCGACAGTATCGTCCATAAAGAGGTCACAGAGATTCATCGATGATACGAAAGTATGCCAGTAAGACCGTTCCGTCGTCATCGACAATCGATCTCTGAACTGATTCATGTAGGTGAACACAGTTGTGGGCTCAGAAAGTTCAAAAAACTTGTCCCAATGTTCTCGAAAGTTCGGGTTGTATACAGCCGGCAATAGTGGGTCACCAGGTGGTGCGACGAAGCAGTGATACGATAGTGGAAGATAAACATTCGGCGAGACGAAGAAGCGCTTTGACCGGCTTTCAGTCGTCAGAAAGTCACGGAGGGAAGTGTGGTATAGCGTGACGACGCCCCGTGTGTCAGCCCCTGGCACCTGGATGATGCTCTGGAGATCTACAAGCACATGCAGGACTTCGAAAGTCTTGATT
>SDEE01000542.1:0-34454 GCA_004126415.1 Candolleomyces aberdarensis | reverse complement strand
CATGCGGAAGAAGAAGTATGCTGCGAGCANGCGCCCNGGACCCGGCAAATATCTTGGCGATCTCCAGCGAGATGGCGGATTTACCACTTCCTGCGAATCCGTGAAACCAGTAGACGTGGACAACCGGCGTTTCGCCTCGCGCAATTTGGGCGTCGGCCCAGGATGTTATTCCCTGGATCACAACCTTCCTCGTTCCAGGAAAGCATGCCGAGTCGGGGGGAGACTTCTTTCGATCTCGAGTGTGAGAGGCATCGAAAATCGGGTTAAGCTGGCGAATGAGGTCTAAAGGCACGGGTTCAGCAGCCATAGATGTGTTCTAGAAGATTTACTGACTTTGTTTGCCATTGGAAGGATACTGATTTCCAGCGATAAAGTTAATGGTTTGTTGTCCTAGTTGAACGCCGCGAGCGCCGGAGAAGATCTCGATATGCGGAGGTTGCTCCGCCATTCAAGAAGCGTTGCAGCGAGGTATTGAATGTGGTGAAAGATCAGGGGGATAGAGATGAGTAGGAGAGAAATGAGCAGGGAGAGAGATGGGCAGGGAGAGAGAGATGAGCAAGGAGAGAGAGATGAGCAAGGAGAGAGAGAGATGAGCAGGGAGAGAGAGATGAGCAGGGAGAGAGAGATCAGCGAGGAGAGATGGCCACGGGGCAGAAAGATGGGCAGGGAAGACAGGGGGTAGGAAGAGAGATGGAGAACAGGCAAGTGAAGTGCCCGCACTGCATCACATCCAGCACGAGGATTATTGTCGTGAGCGGGCAAAGCTATGTCAACACGCCACCCCTTTCAACATAACACAGCCACCTAAGGCGAGTGCAACCCAGCAACGTATCGCCAGCCAGGCGCGAGAGGTGTGCTGAATGCGCTGGATGAAGGTTGGGCGTGCGGGGCAGCGAATGGGTGTCAATCCCTAACGACATCGAGGGCCTCAGATAGAAAATCGACGGTCGAGCGAAGACTATAAGAGAGCTAACGGTGCATGTCCATGGAACCTCGAATTTCGATTCTATCTGTCCGTTCTGTTCTCCCACCATACCTCTACATGAGAAAGTGAGAAAGCTGCTGGGCAAAGAGCGGGAATGAAAAGTACAACGGAAACGACTCAAATTCTGCGAGTCGTTTAGGTCTGGTGCCTTCCAGTGCCTCAAACGATTAATCCGGGGTGATTCACTCGTATGTTCAAGGCATAGTTCCGGACACACTCTCGGGGTCGATACTCGAGGCCCGGAAGAACCTGCGGTATTACACGGCCTGCAAAAGTGGTATAAGCTAGAGCGAGGTCACGTCAGCTATCGTGCCGTGTACTGGAGAGTTGAGAACATACCAATTGAGAACGCCTTCCCCGATCAAAGCGACAGAAATCACTTGAGAGACGTCGAGTACTCCGGTTTGCTCATTCTTAGCAGAGAAATCGTGAAACATAAATTGACCCCATGGGGTCCTCACGCACAGTATACCCCTGCTTGGTTGACGGCGAAACGTACGAGGTTCCGGACGGCCCCGTGACGAAAGAATCCGTATAAATCTATAATTGGGCCAACTGAATATCACAAAGGTGCAATCTAGCTCGACTTTGAATCTTCCGAACCCTGACGCTGGATGAGTCCGACGCCGACGGTGACGCTGTCTGCAACAGCATCTGCCGTCTTCTTGTTTTCCTTGGAAGCCTTTTCAACTTGTCGAGCGTACTCTTGTTGGACTATAGCTGCCCGGGCCATCTGGAAATTGGAAATGGAATTCATTAGCTTTGCGTGGTGGCACGTAGGAATAAAGGACAACGCACCTCCTTCGGATGGTGAAGGCACTCGAGGTAGTCGTTGGCCGGTAGCGTGCATTCTTTGGGGCTATCGGTCTTGGCGTAGCACTGCAGTTTTCGCAGCAATGTGTAAGCTCCCTCACAGCATTATGAAGCCGAAATTCTGGGTACCTTCTGGAATTCTTGCCAGTATGCAAAACACCTTGGTTGACCTGAATTGAAATGGAGGATGACATGAGGTGAATTGGCTTGCTTGCAGAGGTTAACGAGGAAGACTGACCGCCAGACCAGCTAAATCCCGACTATGATTCCATTCCTTGAGTCAAATGCCGCGCAGAGGGGGAAAAATACTCACTGCCATAGTTTATGTCGTCGTCGTGAACAACGCAGAGCAACTCGGAGGACACCGTTGTCACGCCGCCTGTGACCGAGATCATGTGTCATTTGATTCACGTGGCCCCACAGTCACAGTCACGGTGATTCGCGTTTGGACTGACAGTTAGGGGGCTGTAAAGCCTCGAGTTTCTGGACTTTTCTGTTTTCGAGAAAGCCTCTCCTTGGCTCAACTTGGCCTTCGCCATCGCTGCCCACGACGCTCGCTCGAGTTCAATCTAGTCTGTTTGAAAGCGACCACGACCCCCCGGATCCAGCGCAGAACGACGCCCAATCGCACACCCTTCAGACTTGACATTACTGCCCATCATCTCCGATATACACACACTGCGCAATCGCGAAGGAACTGTATAACCGAAATCAAGATCCTGTACAGCCATGGCGGACTTTCAGGCCGAGCTCGCTTTTGCGAAGACCTACTTAAACACGCTGGGGAGGCAGCCAGTGATTTTTGCTGACGATTACCACCAATCCCCCGAAAACTCTCTCAAGAGAGTGCCTATCCTCCCAGTACGTGTCTCTTGACCTTATCGTATCCAGTGCACGCCTGATCGTGTATCTAGATTCCTCTTCCACCTGTCCCTGAGCCTAGATCAGTCGAAGGTGGTGCGACAGACCTTGGTGAGTTCAATCTGGCTGCTTCAAATCAATCAAAGCCTGATAGTGCATTCGGATTTCGCTTTAACCTCCTTGGTTTAATGACTGGTAACGTCCCGACCATCCGATTGTGATCAAACCTTCGGCAAATTAACTGTGGTTGACGGCTTTATTTCCCTGAACACGCCTCAAACCCTGCACGCCACCCGATGAAAAACGCGACTTTCTCTAGCCGCCATCTCGCTCACATTTAAGTCGCTGAAGCCTGCTCTCACTTACGCTCACCCCGTGTCACTCACCGACACGATCCTCTCCATCAAAGAACAACTCCACACTCTACACCCCGAGGAAATACCAACCCCCGAGAACCAGAGACTCTTGCTCAAAGGCAAAGCTCTCGCAGACCAGAAGCTACTCAAAGAGTATACCGTCAAAGAAGGAGATACAATCAACTTGATGTTCAAGGCCCCGCCTCAAGGAACACCTCAAGTAGTCGCTCCCAAACCCGTACACGCAGCCCCCTCCGACTCATCAATGTTATCCTCGCCCACACCACCCAATCCATTTGCGTCCTCTGCTGGCTCGCTGGACCCTGATGCCAAGGCTCCGTCAGGCGGCAGGAAGCACCAGCGCATCCCGTCTGTTGTGCTGAGCCCTTCGCCGTCGAATGAGACACAAGCACACGGCGAGAAGCCGAAAGAAATTTTGTTGGACCTGGATACGGAGGCTGCTGTCCCGCTCAGTCCTGTCCTACGCGACGAGTTGACGTTGACGAGTTCGTATCATGATACGATTTCGAAGCCAGAGTTTTGGCAGCGGCTGCTCGAGTTTTTGGAGTACGTGTTTCACCTTCCTTTGTGCTCTCCCTACCTGACCCAAGTTTTCTCTTGTAGGTCTCAGTTCCAGACAGAGTCGGATGCACACCTTGCGTTTGAAGACTTTTTACGCGCGAGCAAGGGGTCGCTTACTGTCAACGACATTGCGAAGATCAGGGATAAGACTGGTGTTGTTGGGATGGCTGGAACGTGATGCATGCGCGAGGCATAAGGTTCAACGTTCAACGTTCAGGGTCGGTCACTGTGTTAAATATTCAAGTTATCATCTCAATTGGTCGAATGATTGAATGTATATAGTCTGGCTTTCGGTGCCAGTGTCATAATTCATATGAAAGGGTTTCAGCTTCTGTTCACCTGCCATGCGTGTGTGTCGGGGTCGTTCCCTCCTTCTCTCGGCCTTGTGTCGAACTGAGACACAAACACGTAAAGATGAAACCTAGAACTCTCACTTCAATAGACGCCGGATATACTGTTGAGCGGTGATAGTTGGTCTCCATTCGGGGCAAGGACGTGAAGCGCCCAACGAAAGGCGTTTATTTCACGGCTTGCCGTCCCGGAGGACGGTCGAACAGGGGCTTTTACCTGTGCCTGAACTACTTATCCGCAAGGCGCCTTTGGCTATTGAACCCTCCTTGATTCGAGGACATCAACCGTTCAATCGACTCGAAGAAGGTATCTTTAAATCTCATGCCACCGTGCTTCTATGTCAATGTTGTTCTCATGCCATATTCTGTTGCACTTGGAAATGGAAGCTGGTCGCTCGTGAATCAAAGCTTGTACTACCCATATCATGCTCAAAATAACACTAGGCCATATGCACCTTACTCTGCCCAGAGAAACTTTATTTGAGAATAACGAAACTTGGACTTCTCTTCTCCTTTCCAACCCTACTCCCCGAGAGTCGCGCTCTGGGCGTATTTTTGTTGGCCGCGTCGATGTCGGGTGGGTCGTGGTCGGGAGAAGTCGACGCCATTGTACTACTCAGGGCGCACGTAGAGTCGGCTATAGCAGGCCCTCGTCCCGGCGATTTTTCTTCCTTTTGATTTTTTTTGCAGCTGGCTGACTCGCACAAGGCCTGCAACAAGCATGCAACCYCCGCTGTGTAATTTAAAATCATTGCCAAATTGGGACTCTCGGGAGTCGGGGGCGCCTGGCAACCAACCAGGCCGCGTTTGTTTTCGCCTGATCATGATCACCCCATGGCAGGTACCCCTGCCCTGCTCCACGCTGCTCCAAGACCCAAAAGAAATCGACCACAAGTGAAATTTGGGCCCGGAATGCGTTTGATTCGCGGGTCCAATGCTATGCAGCTTCTTCAGGCACTGAGCTTGGGTCGAGGAGTCGACATGGTCTTCGAAGTTATGGATGCATGTATGTGATCTATCCATCATATGGAATCGAGTGGTGCTTAGGATACCGCTCCCAGATACCACCGGCTTGGAGTGCAACCTCTGGTACACGTAGAAGATATGGCCAGCGCCAGGTTAAATCTCCATTGGGATTGGGCGAAGACAACATTGTTAATAGCTATCTTGAACAGCTTGAAGCATGCCGTTGAGGTACCACATGCTGCAGCCTTCTACATCTCGACAAGTCTCCGAAAGTGCATGAAGAAGCACACTGAAGCACGGGAAGCATTTTACAATTTTGGATATGTCATTTTCCGTATGTTGCATCTGTTCACCTGAGCAGACCTGAGCTCACTCGGACCCATGTTTCAGCATGTTCTCTCCATTCACGGCTGGCAAGGATTGATGTCGCTCCGCATGGTATGAGTGCGTAAGTATAGGTCATCCTATGGTCTGGTTTTCACCTTCGACGATAAGTATCACCTCATTCAAGGGGGGGCACGCCGCATCTCCGGGATATGTTCGCGGACATATGGTGATCTGGGTACTCATGCTGCAGGATGCCAAGCGGACGCGTTCCACAGCAGTGGTGCTTCTTGCTACGATCCTGCCCTTCCGACGTGCTGTCGCGAAGAACTTTGGTCGCCTTCGTCCGTGGGACCTCGCCAATCACGATCATTTTGGTCGTCCCGACCTCCAGTCGTCCCCCCACTGCGAGTCGGTATAGCCTGCAGAGACTCACAATTTGGATCGGGTGAATCTACAGCATCCTATACCATTAAGGTAGGTCCCATCTGAATGGCTGGTAGGCGATCGTTCCGCTCACCATGTGATAGCAGGAGCCGATAAAAGCAGTGGTCCGCATGGATGGACCGCTGGGTGCTGCAACAGGCCAACAGTGTCGTGTGCTCTCTAGCACCACACAACGCGTCCATACTTGTGTGACACACCTCCCTTCCGGGCGTACCATGTGGAACTTCTGCTTTCTCCAATTGACACCGGCTATCTGCTTCTTTCTTGCTTTGATGCAGATCTCACTGGCTGTCCATTCATAAAGAAGATACTTCGATAGCCTGGAGTTCCAACCTTGCTCGTTCTGGTCCCTCCCCACCTGACTCGCAGGCCCGTTCTCTGTGCTCTCCCCCCCTTGTCCTTTGGGCCCTTCTCCGTCGACGAGAAGATACTCCCCGCCGTACTACTCTATAGTCAAGGACATCGGTCACTGTCATCATGAGCACCGCTATCGACGTCCAGCCCACGCTGGAGCGCAAGAGAACCAACCATTCCAGCAGCAACGATGAGAAGCGATCGTTGAGTGCTGAGGACGTTGCTCAGCCCGACCATACCCTGGACGAGGCTTTCGATGGTCACGACGTGTGAGTACCAACCACCATCACTAGTGGGCCCCCCGATTTAATTCCGCCACCTACGATAGGTCGAAGCCCTTCCCTCCCGACGCTGATGAGATTGAGGAGACCCACCAACTCACCTTCCGGTAAGTAGAGTTCAGTTGTCGGCTAGCGACATCATCAAACTCAATCTGGTTCTCTCTGCAGAGCTCTCCTTGTTGGATCTTTGTTGGGTGCTGTCGTCGGAGCTTCCAATATCTACCTCGGTCTCAAGACTGGCTTCACGTTTGGGCCCCAATTGTTTGGTGTAAGTACCATGCGCTCACCCAGTCAATCGTATGGTAGAGCGGCGCTAATAATATCCTAAATTGGCGATGATGATCAACAGGCCATTTTTGGTTTCGCCATTCTGAAGCCGCTGTCCAAGATGATTCCAGAGTCGGGTCTCTTGGGTAAATTCCTAGGCGGTCATTTCGGTCCCAAGGAGAACTGTACTGTACAAACGTATGTTGTCTGTCATTACATTTCGGATATTTGATATTGACGCCGCTATTCTCTAGCGCTGCAACTGGTTAGTATCTGGATCATCCTTATCGTACAGTTCGGTCTAACGCTATCTTCTAGCCGCCGGTGGTCTTGGCATCTTGTTCGTCAGCGCTGTTCCCGCTATGTATCGTCTCAACCTCTTGTCGGAACTCCCACAGCAAGATATTGGAAGGCTCATCGCTCTCACCGTCTGCGCTGGCTTCTTTGGTGTCTTCTTCGTCATTCCCTTGCGTCGCTACTACATCATCAACCAGAAGCTCACCTTCCCCACGCCCGCTGCCACTGTAAGTTCTCCTTCCCATGCACCGTTGCTTTTTCGCCATGGCACCCGATTGATTGACGGATCGCTTCGTTTTTAGGCATACACAATCAGACAGCTCCATCGTGGCCGTTCCGGTGCTATTGCTGCCCGCAAGAAGTCGCTTGCGCTTCTGTATTCCTTTATCGGAGTTTTCTGCTACAAGGTCATGACTGGATATGCTCCTGGTATCGTAAGTTTTTGATCACTTGTGTCCAGAGAAGTTTCTAACTGTTTTTGGCCCTTTTGTAGATCTACGATTGGCACATTGGCTGGACTCTCTACCGTCTCGGCTTCACTGGCGCTATCGCCCTCGAGAACTATGGATGGGTCATTGAATGTAAGTGCCTTGACCCACTCGCCGAGCCTTCGCGTTACTTACTGTCGAAATCATAGTCACCCCCGCCTTCTTCGGTGCTGGTATGCTTTCCGGACTCAACGCCAGTTGGAGTTTCCGTAAGTGATAAGATTGGCCGTCGTGGTGCCTTGTTTGCTTATGACTATCGTGCAGTTGGTGGTGCTATTCTTGCCTGGGGTATCATCGCTCCCTCGCTCATCAAGACCGGTATGGCTGTCGCATCGCACCCTTATGAGGACTTCCCAGATCTTGCTAGCAACTACGCTATGGTTTTCACCGACATCGAACGATACACCCAATCCCCCTCTGCCCGTTACTGGTTGCTCTGGCCCGGTGTCTTTATCATGATTGTCTACTCCTTCGCCGACATCATCGTTAGCTTGATTCCCGCCTTCAAAGGTACGCAATGCTCGTCGTACACCCTGACCGTGATGACTTATATATATGTATCTCCCAGCTGTCAAGCTCAGCAAGGAAGATTTCAACCCCAGGAAGTGGTTCTCGCGCGAGTTGACCGAGGATGACGAGGATCAGACTCCCATCGAGGATCGCGTTCCTCACCTCTGGTGGATCGTCGGTCTCATCATCAGTACCATCTCATGCTGCGCTATCCTTGCCACCCTCTTCCACATGAACGTCGGAACCGCCATCCTCTCCCTCATCCTCGGTTTCTTCTTCTCCTTCGTTGCAGTCCAATCTTCCGGTCACACCGACGTCAACCCCGTCTCGACTGTCGCCAAGGCTTCGCAGCTTGTGTTTGGTGGTGTTTCCAAGGGTGTTGGTATGGAGGCCAGGCCCGCTCAGACCCTCAACTTGGCTGCTGGTGTTATCGCCGCTGGTTCAGCTGCTCAGGCTGCTGATATGACTGGTGACCTTAAGACTGGGTACCTCCTCCGCGCTAAGCCAAGGAACCAGTTCATCGCTCAGCTCGTCGGTGCTGTCGTTGCTGTCTTCCTCAGTTGCGGTCTCTTCATCTTGTTCACCAAGGCTACCCCTTGCATTCTGTGAGTTCATTTTTTCTCTTTACACATCGCAAGTATCTGTCGATTCTGAACTTCGTTCTTTCCATATCACAGATACCCTGCCGATGACGGTACCATTTGTACCTATGGTGCTCCCTCCGTCGCCGCCTGGGCCGCCGTCGCTATCGCTGTCACTGCCCCCAAGCTTCCCGTCCCCAGGACTTCTGGTTACACTTCCATCGGTCTCGGAATTGCGAGTGTTTTGACTGTCTTGCTCAAGTACTACGTCATCCCCAAGAAGTACTGGCACTGGGTTCCCAACTGGGTATGTTTTCCTCGCTCATTTATGCTACTGTTCCGATTCTAACAACGGCTGCGTTTTCCTTCTGTTTAGAACGCCATCGGTCTCGCCTTTGTCGTGCCCCAGGTGTACTACCCTCTTGCCATGGGCGCTGGATCCCTCTTCAACTACTTCTGGGCCAAGAGGAACCCTCAGAGCTACGACATGTACATGTTCGCTATCTCCGCTGGTCTCCTGGCCGGTGAGGGTCTTGGTGGTGTATTCCAGGCCTTGCTCGCTGTTGCAGGTGTTGATGGTGGCAAGTACGGAACTGCCATTGGGTGCCCTGCGTTCGAGTTCTGTGGATAGATAGATATATTGACTTACTACTGCATACTTATATGATTTGCCATGATTTCTTCTGCGCTAGGCGACGCCCCCACACACCCCCATTCTGTTTGGATCCACGTATACTAGTGTTTAATGTATTATAGTGTAGAAAATTGGGTTTTCTCTCTCATYCTCGTATGTGAATGCCTCAGTGAARCTGAACTGAACATGGAACGCGTCGAGACGCGCCGAGACGCGTTAYGATTCTGCTTACACGCCGGACCGGAGGCGCGTTTGATGGCGAGCTGTCGGGAGCCAACGAAAACCTCTTCCTCTCCTACGACCACCAGCAACAATGTCCCAACGTACACGGCAAGCTAAGCCAGCAAGAAATGTTCGACTACCTCTGGTCTCTGTAGACGAAGCTATTGTACCACTTTTTAGTCGGAGGCCGCCCTGGTGGGCTCGAAATCCCGGGACGGTTGCTTTGCTGTTGTGCGATCTAATAGTGACGTGAGTCCATACTACCCTCATTCGAATTCGCAGCTGATTACTGGGACTCGAATGTATAGAGGTGCCTTCATTGAGCTAACCTGGAACCACTGGACAGAGATGAAGGTTGTCCCGCCCCCGAAAGACGCACCGGAAGGCGCACACTCAACAGTGGAATGGGATTTGCGGCCGACATGGCAGCGTGCTGGACTTTGCGCTGGGCATTTCGTTGCTGGATGCTTCTTCGCTGGAGGTCTGTTGGGCATGAAGTCGCAGTTCATTCGTTCCGTTACCATCATTCCACCGAAAATCGTTCCCGGGGCCAAGCCAGCCAAAGCACACCACACCACGACTGGTGATTTTGGTACCGCTGTCATTCAAAATGCAAGCCATCCCAAGAATACGGGATTCGAGTTCCCACTGCGGACGAGTTGGTTGGAAGAAGGACGGGACAAGAGCGAACTCCTGCTTCGGTCAAGCGAGCTTGGCTCCCGTTGGTATCTGGGGTTGACGGACGCTTCTATTAATGGGAAGCAGTGCGTTTCGAAGGATGAAGCGAGGTCGTTAATTCTGAACCAGTGGAAGACTATTCGACCGCCATTACCAGCATCGAGGTCCAAAGCATAGGAACAACCGTCGCAGTTCGCACCGCACAAAATATATATGGAATTTTTCAAACAAATTTACAAGCTACGAACGAGCGCGCAGCTCAAAGCCTATTCCGCTCATTCACCTTCGATATCATCACCCTACAACAACTTCATGACGTTGTCACCCATGTCGGAAACATTCGAGTACCACGTTTCGGGCTTGACCTGCTCAAGAAATCAACGATTATTCCATGAATTCATTCACGGGCGAACCCACCTGGAGATAGAGGACACCCTCTTCGATCTGCGCCTCATTCCTATATCCGGATTTCAAAGCTTTGACGATACGGAATTTGATCGTCTTCGAGGGAACCGCTTCAGCGAGACCCTCTTGAAGCATGTCATCCTCCTTGAAACCGGCGTACTTCAATTGGTACAACAGGCCATCCCTTTAATAATATGACCGTGATGTCAGCCCTCCAATTCTTCGTCGCTCTTTGAAAAGAAGAAGAGCTTACTTGAAGTACCCAAGGATGGCTGCTCCGAAGGAAGACTGCCAGTCATCGTCATCCTTCTTCGCCGCTTTCAAGGCCGCGTATACCTCTTCAAAGTTGGGGTCGAGGATGACATCTGACAAGTTCAAGACTTCGCCGATCTCCTTTTTGAGGTCGTCGACGTTTTCTTCCCATTCCTTCTCGATTGAGCTTTTGGCTTTCAACGAGAAGGTCTCTTCAGTGACGGCGTCGACCGCTTTGACGAAGTAGTTCTTGTCGAGCCAGCTTTGGTTGTATCCCAGCTTGTCGTGTTTGAACAGGATGCGGAAGACTCCGTCCTTGATGTCAGCGCTGATGGTCGGGGCCTGTGAGGTTTCGACGCGTCGTTATTAAAGACCATCCTTGCCATGCAACGCTGTGTACTCACATCATCGCCCAGAGGGTTGACTGTAACAGTCAACTCGGACTGGGTGACAACCTTGTTGAAGTAAGTCTTGCCCTCATCTTCGTAGTTTTCTAAAAAGTTTTTCAGGCCGGAGATGAATCCGTCAACGTATCTGCGATTCCGGATAGTCAATGTCAGAATACGCAAGGATTTGATGCGGAATCGAGGTTAAATACCCGTTCAAAAGATAGCTTGCGGTGCTGTTGTTGTCCGTGACGTACGCCCACAATTCTTGGGGGCTGATGTTGATCGTGAACTTGGTTCCAAGCAATTCAGAGATCTGGGTTTCGTATTCCTCTTTCTTGGAATCGTAGTTGTCACGGACTAAGTTCAGTGCGTTAGTGCTAAGCTCAAGGGGTCGATCGCATTGGCTTACGATCTTTTCGGATGGCAAGCGGAAGCTTCTCGACGGGTGCCTTTGGGGTGAAAGCGGTCTTCTTGGCCATGATAATTGGTATAAAGCTCGAGGTGGGGTTGTTGGTTGTTGGTTGGGTTGTAAAAGGCGATTTGAGGTGTTGGATTTTTTGTGAGTTTACTCGACCTTTTATACCTTTTCCTCTGAACAGATACATGCATTGTCTTACTGACAAACGTGCTCAAAACATAGGTCTGCGGCGTACATTGTCTGACTTTTCGACACATAGCCGCTCTAGAACAACCAAATCAACAGGCTTGAGATGCATGTTCGAGTCTTTTCCTGCGCTCGTAATCCCACTTTCGCAGTAATGCAGTGGTTGCCTTCACGATCGTCTTTCCATCTGCCAAGTACGACTTCGCTTGGAGCCACCTGCCAGTTTGTATGTCCCGACGAGAATGGGATTGCCCACGATGACTAGGAGCGACTCGTACAGAAGCCCTCAATTGGCATTGTGTGCGAAGCATTGCTAGTAGTTGTAGACTCAAAAATTTCCTGTGAGTAAGTATACAAGCTACCCGGAAAATCATTGATCTTCGAACCTGAGCGCAGTACATACTCCTTACATCTCTTCGGACCTGTAAGTGGCTCGAGCTCGCTTAGTGATGAACACGACGATCCTCCAGACGATTACCTGGACCTTGTTAACATGTCAGCCTTGCATGACGACTTTTCCATTTGTTAATAATTGACGTTGTACCAAAAGTGTGGGAGACCCATCAGGAGTGCCTAACGTTCGATGTCAATCGTTTTGCTGGTGCTGTATAATTCCTACAGAATTTGGATGGGCGCTGACACCTATTTTCTCAGAATATGCTTCTCACACCAAGACTCACAAGCATCTTTGCTCCCAGAACGAGGTAGTAATCAGTAATTGACTGCTGTGCATGACAGTAATTTCATGAATCCAATACTGAGGTACTTTTCAATTCAACAGGCCGAATCGGATAAGTGAATCGCTCCACTGTTATAAAATAGGGCGTGAAGTCCGCGGGAGGGAAAGGGTATTGCGTCCCCTTTGATTTCAATGGCAACTGAATTGTGAGGATCATCTCTCTTCCGTCTTTTTACTTGCTAACCAGTGGTCCAGGCCCCTGAAAATCCGAGTAGACATCAGAGATCAATGGAACTCGCCCAAGTCGGTGCTGCAACAAGCAGTGACGACTCTTACGGCAACTCTTGGCCATAAGATCGCCCCCAATGCTCAGTGGCCTCTCCTTTGGGAACCCTTGAAGGGATCATTTCCAGACGTAGCCGACTTTGTGCCGGCGATCCTCACTTATACGAGCGCCTGGTACGAACAACTGAACGAGATGCTAGAGGATGATGCCTACGCTGAGTGGACAGAGCAGTTGCTGTCCGTTCTGTCGAACTCATCAGGCCCGGAGTTCACTCTGAACGTGGAGGTAATAGATTTCATAACTTACTTGGCAACCTATAGCTAACGAAGGGATTCGCTCAGGTCCAAGGTTCTACGGGGCCACAAGGACGGCAACTTCGAACCTACTGGGACGAAACCCTCAAGTCATTCTATCTATGTATCCCACGGGGACCGCTGAACCGTTCCCTGGTGGCCTCCTCCCTAAATAAGGGATTAACAAATCTCTTTGACAGTCGGACATCACGGCCACAGCACACAGGAATAGATGAAGAGGGCTGGGCAGATGTCGAGGAGTCTGACGTCCAATCTGCTACAGCCGCAAGACCCGTCCTCCCCGGATCTGTGGTGGTCGGAGGACAGGCTCAAATTATCGGTGTTAACAAGCCCAGGGCGCTCGCGACGATCACTTCCCTTGGGCGCCCGAGTGACTTACTTCGTACCTCTACCCCTCATATCCTGATCGTTGAGGCAGGGAACCCGATGATTGTGCAATGTAGCCATCAGCCCTCTTTAGAATTGTTGGCTCAATACTTGAACAAGTGGGGTAAAACGAACAGAAACGATTCTCAGAAGGTGTGCCTGCCTGCGCGAATATTCTCGTTCTGTGGCTAACACAAGAGGGCTTCAGCGGAATATCTTGGCCGTCGAGCTCATAGAATCAGACTTCGCTGTCGGGGTTATCGATGCTATACGAATTGAGCCAAACGTTGCATACGGAAGGTCTGGCCCAATTAACCCGACCCTCGTCATGGCGTTCGTGGAGGGCATCTTGGGGTACAAATCGGTGCATTCAATGGGAAATCGGTTTGTCTACCGCTCGGAAGATGCCTTGAACTGATCATATATTTTTGCCGTTATCTATGAAGAACCACCTTCTGCATGACATTGTTTGAATTTAGACACTGGCTCTCGGGTACCCATCTACCACGGGTGCGGCGTAGTTTGAATGGATGGTAACTCATCAACCATCGGTATGTAGCATGCTGTTCAGTGACCTAAGGAGATATTCAGATATTCTCCATCATGATCGTATACGATGCAGTTGTTTCACCCAACAAGTTTTTTGACAACCATGAAAATGCTAGGAAATACATTCGGTCTCGATGGGAGCGCTGACAGGGATTGACCGCATTAAGGCCTCGAAGCCAGTCAGCCATTCTCTGCCATTGGATCGAGAGAACTGATTAAGACGCTGTGCTCAACATGATGTCATTTTGCAATGATAATCGCCGCAGCTATACCGCGGCGAAGCTTAGTTCCACGACAAAGTAGCGCTGAAATATCTGAACAACCCGGCGGTAGGCGCGGCACATCACAGAGCAACCTAACAATCAGTGATCAAGGCTTTCAATAGTTGTTACTACCGCACCTACCGCCGGAGTCGTCTCGAGTCATCAGCCGTTTGCTGTGTATCAGGAAACCAATGTGCTGAAAAGGTTCGGCGCGATTTCCATGCAAAGGGCTGTGTCAGAGATGAGAGACGTTATACCTCGGTCTTTCGATATGCGTGATATCGGCTCGTTAAACTTGACCACGCCGCTCCTGGCCGTGTTTGCATGATCATGCTCCTTGGGAGCGGATTTACCTTTGGGAGAAAGGTGACAGGCATGTAACCATCAGAAAGATGGCGAGCTCGAGGAATCGCATCTCGATTGTCAGCGCCCCCCGGGGCCGATCATGGGTTGTGGGCGTATGAGTATCAAGAGGGTTCCGACGTGACCACATCCTTCTTGATTATCAACACCACGAAGTGTGCCAGAAAGAGGACATTCACCAGATGGTATGGTTCGAACACGGGAAGAAATCGTCGACTTCTCGGTGGCAGAACGTCATGAAGGGATACGCCAGAAACAATCAAGCTACTCGGGATTCAGGTTTTCTAATTTCTGTGCAGACTCTCAGATAGTTGTGTGTGAGGGTTCGTAAGACTCGGAGCCCAATTCTAGATCACAGCTGAGCTCTAGAGACTAGGATTCTGAGATTTGGGAGTCAAAGCCCCGCGTAGCTGCATAACGTGACTGTTTGTGAGCAACCGTCATTCGTGTCGGCCTATGTACAGCTTGTGTACAGCCAGACACGTCAGTTTTCGCCAAATGCCGCAGGTCTCTGGCCTCTGGCGCCCGACTGCCGAGGGTGAGTATCTGGAATACCCCAGTCAGCTGTTAATTTAACACTCATCAAGCGCTAGACAGGAGTTGAGGAACTCAAGCAAAGTGAGGCGGTGGTTTGAAACATACCGCTGGTAAACCACCGATAGACGAACTACGAGATTATCCAGATGGTCGACACTGGTAAAAGCAAGTGCATAGATTCGGTAAAGGGTAGCAGCAGTATTATTCGCCGAGCATTGATGGTGGCTTCAAGATGAGTGAGGGTGTGTGTGTGTGTGAGTACCGGGATGCCAGAAATGGCCGTGGATGACACATCTTGTTTTTGATTGGTCAGTTGATGACAATGATGAGCAAGATCTTCAATGCCCGTAACGTACGTCCAGAAAACCAGTAACGGTTTAGGRGAGCCATTACACAGTGTAGTTGCTGGATATTGAATGCTCGCTCCCACAAGTGTGTCCGTCTGTATTGTTAATTTCAAGCTTAATCATCTTTTCTGACTCCTCACCCAACAGACGCTTACTGAGACCTTGCACACGTGCAGTGTGGACCAGTTCCTCGGACTGGCAATGGCGTCACATAAAAGGCGCACTGTGGACGACACACAAGAGCCGCATCATCATATCTCCTCAACCTCGTAATTTCTCCTCGCTACCGGCAACCTCCATGTCAGCTCGAGACGTTTCCTCTCAATCTGATATCACGAAGATGAAGGCAGAGCCAGACGGCTCCTTCCAACGACAGGCATCATCTTTCCGCAACACCATCGAACCTGGTGGAAAGTTCGAACCTGAGGCTGGTGTGTGACCCTGCTCTCTAACGATCCGGTGGTTATTGACTTCAGTTCCGCTCTAGATCGATATCATCTCTATGTATCTTATGCTTGTCGTTCGTCACTCCAGATTATTCTGTGAAAGGGACTGAGATTGATTATCTTCTCTGAAGCCTGGGCGACACGAACATTGATCGTTCGGAAACTGAAAGGGCTCGAGGGTCTTATCCGTATGTTCCTCTGAGCTCGCTGTTCTGAGTAATTCCAATGACTTATACNTTCTTTAGCTGTAACCGTGGTTTCCCCCCGGATGGGCTCACATGGCTGGCCTTTTGCATCTGTAGATCCATTCCCAGCTGCGGATGCAGACCCCCTGTATGATTCGCAGCACGTCAAGGATCTTTATCTCAAGGCTGCTTCGGAGTATAGTGGGAGGTGCGTTACGCTCATGGTTACTCTTCAAGTTCAGAACTAACTATCCGAAYCCCTGAACTTTAGGTTCACCGTCCCAGTCCTCTGGGACAAGAAAAATCAAACCATAGTTAATAAYGAAAGCTCTGAGATCATTCGTATCTTCAACACGGCTTTCAATCACCTCATCCCGGCGGAAAAGGCTACGGCAGACTTATACCCCGCCGAATTGCGTGCTGAGATCGATTCCCACAACGACTGGATCTACCCCGCCATCAACAGTACGCGCATCTCTCGGGCATCTGTCTTCGCCGCACTGATTATGGAAACTTGTGTTAGACGGTGTCTATAGGGCTGGGTTCGCTACTACTCAGGAGGCTTACGAAAAGGCTGTCCATGAAGTATTCGAAGGCCTCGATAAGGTCGAGAAGTTGTTAACGGGTAAAGAATACCTCGTCGGCGATCGTCTAACAGAGGCCGACATTCGCCTCTGGGTTACCATAGTGAGTTGGTCTGTTCCGTCATCCAGGAATTCTCATAACAGTAATACGGCAAAGGTTCGCTTTGACCCAGTTTATGTCGGGCACTTCAAGTGTAACTTCCGCACCATCCGGGATGGTTATCCTGCCATCGACCTGTAAGTTCTTTGCGGCGCTGACTCCAAAGAATGATGAAAGACTGATACGAAATATNTTTCAGGTGGATGCGAAAATTGTACTGGAACTCGGACGCTTTTAAGTCGTCGACCAATTTCGACCATATCAAGACTCACTACTATTGGTCTCATGCCTCCGTAAGTTGCTTCTGAGTTCAATGTTGATTTCAATGCAACGCCAGCTGACTCGAGCTTCGTACAAGATTAATCCCACCAGGGTCGTTCCGTTTGGCCCCATCCCAGTGATCAGACCCTTGTAAGGTTTGCATTGATATTTTCTACAAATAAAGCTCTTTGTGTACAATAGTGGTGAATTTGCAACATCTCTTGATCTTATTACTGCTTGTTAGGTTGTCATAAGACCGTGATGACCCGCCGAGGCGAAGAGGCGATGCTCACTGACGGCCGGCGTTGCGTTTTGCTCCATCGATTCACTGCTATCCAAGGCTATGTACGGTTGCACGTATCGAGGGGCTCATCAACCTTTTGGAGCTTTGAATCTAAGTAAACAGTCGTCTGGGATCTCCCCGAACCCCAAATGTACGAATGCCGAGGACACAAGGGGTTTCAACCTCCAGAAGGAGGAAGGTTGAGGGTCGTTCAGAGCTTAAATATAAATTTCTGAGMGGCGACTCTTGTGAAAAGGGTTTATATGCTTCAAGGGTGAAGATTTCAAACGGTCCAGGTGCCGACGCTCCTGTGCAATGAAATTTATGTAACCTGTGAAGGGTTTACTAGAATTCGACGATGCTATGTATCATTAGGTTGAGTGTCGGTGAGGAACAGTGGTTCCTCTTTTGATACTAGGACTCAACGGGATGCGACTCGCTACAACTACTATCGGAAACCATGGCATGCGTCAAAGGGCCGAAGATAGAGAGCCCTCGCTATCCGAGTTGTGTTATGGGCGAGGAAAAAAAACACCAAAACCCTCGGGGTAAAGAGCTAAATAGGCGCCCTTCCTCGCACACACCAGTCCATTATAGCTTTTGAGTCCATCAGTGTCAAAGAGAGTTTGTTGGTTAAGTCGCAACACGAGGCAAAGTAAGAGTCTGATAAGGTGGGCAACCGTTTGGAGAAGCGTAATCAGCCTCAGGCCGGGTATTATTTTCCTKCTTCATCTTGGCTAGTACTCTGCACCGAAGTCGGGCTCAGCGGAAAGAGGTCACTGGTGTTTCTCRTACGAGATAGGAAGGTAATTTTGCACGAGTTGTACAGTTTGATCCAGGAGGGAGGAGCTGACCGAGCAGCAGCGTGTGATGCTGCGCGCGYCTCCTTTCAACTTGACCCTGAACTATTTACAAGAACCTACCCATTTGCGCGTTTTACGCGACAAAGTGCAGTGGACCTCAGCGATTTGATTGCGCAGTCATTGGTAAGAGTCGGTCATAGCTTTGCAACATCATTGATATGAAGTTTCAAGAAAACAGGACACGAGGACTTTCTGCGATGCTTTACCATCGMTTRTGCTGGAATTAATGAAGCACCCTATTCGTCGGCAMCTCTTGAATTGACATCATGCTCCGCTGGCCGCCAAGGCTTCCATGATTATTTTCTGGAGGTGACGCCCGCACGATCCCGTCGCCCCCGACCCGCGCCAGGCTTCTCTTCTGGCAGTGTGCCCCACGTATGTGGCTGCAATCACTGTGACTGTCCGGCAATCGCGTTTTACGCGCCTCGCACGGACACTTATCAGGCACGGAAGCGAGTGCAGTGACCAAAGGTGACCAAGCAGGTTGACCCAGGTCAAGAGCAGAGTTCTTAACAACCCAAATTGGTGATGTCTTCAAATTCTAATGTTTCTACGAATCGGGCTGACGATCTCTGGGTTCATCAAAGGAAGAATCTGAGCTAACGCTACCCCATTTACGTGTCCCGATTCGTAACCTGGTGTGATCCAGATTCAACCCTCGGCGCGCACCCTTCATTCTGTTCCTATACCTTTCGATATCCATTTTTGACTTTTGCGAGAATACTTAAAGTGCTCGAAGTCATGCGTTCGATCACAACCCAACTCGCTCCACTCCTTGTGCACTACTCCAGCTCAGCACTTCCTTCGGGATGCTCGACTTCGTCTACGACCGACTCAGCCTCTCCAATGCTCTCTATCTCATCCCTGTTGCCGTCGTAATTGTCCACCTTGTGCCCTACCTCCTTGACTCACATGGCGTTCGCAAATATCCTGGCCCACTTGTCGCTCGGTTCTCAGACATCTGGCTGGGATTGGTGAGCAAGGGTGGCCATCGTTCCGAGGTTGTGCACAAGATGCATCAGCAATATGGTGAGGGATGCATTCTTCCTTCATAGCCCAACCATAACTGACCCTTCACTGCTTCTAGGACCTTTCGTCCGCATAGCCCCGAACCACGTCTCAGTTGCCGACCCTGACGCCCTCGCAATCGTCTACGCCCACGGGAACGGTGCACTTAAATCGGACTTCTACGATGCCTTCGTGTCCATCCGACGTGGAGTCTTCAACACCCGCGACAGGGCTGACCACACTCGCAAGCGCAAGATCATTTCTCACATCTTTTCTCAGAAGAGTGTCGTCGAATTCGAGCCCCAGGTCCGCCTTTACGTTGGCCTCCTACTTCAACAATGGGATCGTCTATTCGACATGGCCGTCAAGGGCATGTCGGGGACCGAAGGGGAAGGAGGGTGGCGAGGCGAAAGCGGCCGATTGTGGCTCGACTGCTTGCCATGTACGTTTGTTTGGGCTTTAAGGTTCTTGGTGATGTCACTGACGCACATGTCTTAGGGGCGAACTATCTGAGCTTCGACATTGTCGGGGATCTTGCATTTGGGGAGCCTTTCGGCATGCTGAAGGCTGCCAAGGATTCTGCATTGGTACCCAAAAATCCTGAGCAGGTCATGAACTCTTACGGCAAGGAAACATTGGCTTCGGATGTGCTCTCTATTCCCGCAATTCAGATTCTCAATGGACGCGGAGAATACTCGATGTCAATGGGAGCCATC
This sequence comes from Candolleomyces aberdarensis, assembly GCA_004126415.1. NCBI lineage: Eukaryota > Fungi > Basidiomycota > Agaricomycetes > Agaricales > Psathyrellaceae > Candolleomyces > Candolleomyces aberdarensis. The sequence goes on along the minus strand of SDEE01000542.1, from coordinate 14,658 downwards.
CCCAAATCGTGGCGTCCTTTCGTTCGCCACCTTCCTTGGTATAGTCAAGGCCAAAAGGATGTGCAGACTCTGGCCGGTATCGCGATCATGGCCGTTGCAAAGCGGCTGGCGACTCCCACCGACCGCGTTGATTTGCTGAGCAAGCTTCAAGAAGGTCGGGATAACGATGGAAATCCCATGAGCAAGGAAGAACTAACAGCCGAAGCTCTAACCTTGCTCATCGCTGGCTCCGATACGACTTCGAAGTGAGTCTCGGTCTCATCATATACCCGACCCTGATTCTAATCTTTTTGCGAACTCAGCTCAACATGCGCGATTCTCTATCACCTTGCACGCAACCGGTATGCTCAAGAGAAGTTGCATAAGGAGTTGGATGAACAGCTCGGTGCCGAGGACGAAACCGTTGCGACTGGCCCCCAAGTCAAGAATTTGCCCTATCTCGACGCTTGCATCAATGAAGCTCTTCGCATCCATTCCACTTCGGCTCTTGGTCTGCCCCGCACTGTCCCTGAAGGTGGTCTCACAGTCCGTGGTCAATACTTCCCACAGGGTACCGTGCTCAGCGTCCCCAGCTACTCTATTCATCGCGACACAAGTGTATGGGGTGAAGATGTGGAACAATTCCGTCCTGAACGATGGCTCGAAGGAGATGATTCGGCTATGCACAAAACATTCAACCCATTTTCGGTTGGTCCAAGGTCCGTCGTCCCTTTCCATATTTGATGGAGCGAGCCTCACGTCTTTCATCGGATCTTCACCAGAGCATGTCTTGGTCGCAACCTCGCTTTCCTGGAGCTTCAGATCATCATTGCCTCGATCATGCGACGCTATGACATCGTGCTGGAGGATCCGGATTTCATTGTGGGTCTTGGCCGGTTCCATTTCCTGAATCTTCGCCGCTGACAATCTATATGATAGCTTCCTACGCGGGAGGGCTTCTTGCGTAAGCCCCTCTTTTGTCCCGTTGGGATCAAGCGCCGCGATACAATGTAAAATGTGGCTTATCATCCGGCGACTTCTTTGCGCGTACTACATGTATATTCGTGATTCTAGGGGAGGCGTCCTTTCATTTCTCGCATTATTGTATACTACTTTACTACTACGTCAATAACTACTGTAGACTTGGATTAGAAACTATTTCTTGGGTTTTAGGGCAATGTTTCGTCTTCGAAGAAGTCTAAAATCGTGTGAGCCACTCCGCGAAGGGATGTTACCTACGATTAACGTTAATAGGCATCGCTCTTCAAAGCCGATCTGTCAGAATTCAATTTGTCGTTGGTCACTAGTTGCCATTGTCACACGCTGATAGATGATCAAGCCGCCTCGGAAGGTTATGTCGCAATACCTGTACTCTGCTCGTGGACGTATGTATGGGCGTCAAGAGGATAGTGACAAATTCAGAGTTTCATCAAGATAAACAGCGGCTTCTTCGCTCTCACCACTTTTTGGAGTCCCAAATCCTATCACTGAGTACGTTGTAAATGGCTTCGTTTACACCGCGTAGCAGTACCAATTATCCACCAATGCCGGAAGCGCGATGGCTGGTGGCAGGTTACTCAAGCCCAGCAAGACAACAAACATCATCCCCCGAGCTATTGACATAACTGAAGCAGAGCACTTCATCAAGTTCAGAGTAATAACGATAAAACCGGTTCCAGGAGCAGAGTGCTGATGCCTTGTTAGTCTGCACCCTTCATGGTCGGGAAGCCCACCAAATGGAGGATAGCTGTTATAACCACTGTACGTAGGCACCCCCACACACCGGAATCCTGAAGGCCTTCTCAGAATATCCGCAGTAGGGATCGGATTTATCTGGATTCAATCCTTCTTTGCAATCCTACCCGACCTGACCTAACCTAACTTGGGCAGGGTCAATAACGGCTGTCCGGAAATCATCACTCTTCTGTGGTTCTGTGGTGCGGAGAGATCGGCAACACTGTTTAGTCGTTATGGATGACGCAGGAAGGAACCAAGGAAGGACTATGCGATAGTAGAGCCGGCTGGACTTGTGATCAGGATGGGGAGACGGATGCACAGAAGAGAGCGCAAGCTCCGGTGTCGAAGCCATCGGACCCCACACCTTCGGATAACCCACAAGGTTATTTGTATTAATTATGTATCAATTCGGATAGACGTCCAGTCCCCCTGTCGATGGCGACTTGTCTTGAAGCCGGTTAACTGTGTCCAATCTCGGGGAGCTATTCAAAGAAAAAGGCCCAGGCCCAACGCTAGCCGGCCACGAGGCAGAGTCGGGCTTTGAGCTGAAAGGGGTAGGCGACGATCCAAAAATGTCCAAAGAACCTGGGTATATTGATCGGGATATTCTAAAGAGGCAGGAAATGAAGTCGACGGAACAAAAAACAAGAAGGTTATCTACCCAGGACGGGAGAAGAATATGGTAAAAAAGACGAATTAGGCGCCATGACCTGGGAGACCCTATTTGTTAGCCGCCAGAGGGTCCAAATATGCTACAGAGGAAATGGAGTCACCGGACCAAAACCCAGAAAATTTATCTACATAGAGCGGGAGAAGAGAATGCTAAGAAGACCGAATTAGGCGCCATGGCCTATGAGAACCCCCTGGGTAGCCGCCAGGGGGTCGAAACCCTCGATACAAAAGTAATATCGAAATTCTACGATAAACGATAGCGAGAGTAGAACGACCTGTACCACAGGTCGCATGAAAAGGTCGCGCGATTGAGGGCACCGAACGCGCCCATGCACGACCCAAGGGAAGAAGCGGTAGCGCGCGCTAGCTTGGTCCACGGTAGGCCGCGTTTGCTCCATCCAAAACCACGAAATGGGGATTTCATGGCGATGGACGTCGCAGGCTCAGAATGCAAGCCTGCGATGTCTCCAAAGAGACCGAAAGCCCTCCAAATACCGTGTGATTGACCAAACAGTCAATCCGCAGCATCCCCTGTGCGAAGCAGCTGTCCGGATTCAACGCGAGCCGGCACCTTCGTTCGAAGGCAGCTTGCACGCGCTGCTGGTTCTTCGTCGGTAGGTTGTTCCAGGTCGAAGCGTCCAGCGGWACGTGCACCGCCGTGTAAATGGCGTTAAGAACGTCCAGGAGCGTGACGAATGCTACGTTGGTCGCTTTGATAACCCATGGTTCGGGGAAAATGTCACAGGTGATTCGGAGGGAAGTGACGGGAGGATAGGTGGCTGGTTCGTTGAGCCGACGCGCGGAAAGGGGCTTGTCGAGCTTGTTGACATGCCGAGCCGCCCCCGCGGGTGTCTCTCGTAGGTCCCATACGAGGGAACAGTAGAGACCAGGTTCGTTGGGCTGCTCGTGTTGCGAGTAGTGCAGATGTTGGTGCAAGGAAAGTTCCATTACGCTTTGCACTTGTTCTCAAAGACTTTGGAAGTGGGGATGCAGAAAAAGATGAGGGGACACAAGATTGCAGTTATATACGTTTTCGAGCACTCGTCATATGAGGGSAAACGGCCAAATTTGTGGCGCAAGGGCGGTCCTGCGTTACGGGGTGGTGCGSGATCTCAGGAGYTGGAACACAAGAAGCACTGCAGTTGACAGCAGACCAAGGTTCCAGAGTCCGAGCCATATGCTGAATAAAGTTGCAGTTAAAGAGCCGCATAGTCCATTGTTATCGCACCCAAACAGTGTATGTCGCGACGGAGAAGCATACCCACCTCGTGCAGTGCTTTTGAGCTATGACGTGGGTTGATGCGCACCGCGATATGGACACACCGCCCCGACGTTGTCAAGCCGGGTTGCGCCGGGGTGGGTCTGTAGCCAAGCGCTGAGCGGCGGAATGATGCGAGCCGGTGGGCAATGAGTCTTGCTACTAAGCGCCAGGAGGCGCACGAGAGGCTGTCCAAGGTTTCAACCATCCAAATCAGACTAAAGTGTCGTTGACTGGGGCCCGAGCAATTTGGCACTGAGGAACTTGAAGACTCAGCCTGTGTCACGAAGAAATGTAGAAGGATTCTGAGCTTACTACACCCCACAGTCATGAGTATTGACACGTCGATTCAGATTGATATATCATTTCTGCTCTCAATGATCAGTGATTGAGAATGTTTGCTTTGTCAAATAGGAGTGCAAGCTCGGTGTTTGGAATGCAGGCTGACGTGGGGAACGWTTGTTTGCCCTGAAAGCCTTTGACAAGCTCGGAAAATGCCGGACGCYGTCCCGTCTCCACTCTCCAACTGGCCTGGGTGTTGGCCATCAACTGTGCCCGTCAGMAAATGACTGAGCACGCCCATTTTCATCTCCACGAACCCAAATTTGTGGCCGAGCTGCAAGAAAGATGGAAAGAGAGGGAAACSGAACGTCCACCGGCGCCTCGAATGCCGCCGATTCCTGACCTCCGGTTTGAGTACAGTTATGTGCGCAGCATCCGACCCTTCGTTCGAATTACAAGAACAGAAGTGCATGAGAGCGCGAGCAAATCTGTCTCGGTGGCTGGGAATGACGACGACGATGCCAGCTACGAGAAGGTCAACTTTGGCTCCGAGCAGGAGGAAGACGTCATCGCCTCGCCAGCATCCTCAGTTTCAACAGAAGTGATCGAGGTACAATGGGGGAAGGTTCTATGGATCACGACGAGAGACCAGGTCCTGAGCCCTCTAATACAGGGTGCTCTATGGTGAGTGGTCTGAAGGTCTACTTGGAACTCTACTCTGACGCTGAATCGATTGGACAGGGCTATAGCGAGCTACTATTTGACTCCCTTTTCTTCGCAGTTGGGGAGAAAATTGGGAGGCATGGTCCACGCCCGCTTGCCATCCAAGGACGGTGCTGGTGTGACATGGCTGCGCAAATTGTTTAATTTCTCGAGCTCAAACGCTCCAAGCAAGCCTTCTGTTCGGATACGATCATAGTTGGGGAATGTTCGTGTTCAGTCCTACTATTTCAGTATCGTTCATTTTCCTGAAATGAAAAACAGCACAATGTCACGCAAATTATTTTCCGTTCTTCGGACTGATCTCAAACTCGAATGTGAATGTTGGAAACAATACCTGGTCTGATGTGGTGACGCACCGGATAGCTGCAGTCCGGGCGCGCTTGATCATTCACTCCTATGACGGCGAAATTCATCCCCTATTGTCGCTAGTCCACCAATACTCTGGAAGATGTTGAAACCATCATGCTTTGCAGGGAGCTATATGTACATGCGAATACCGAAGATGTTCCGATAGATACAAAACATTTACTCGTACAGGTGCAGCTAACGCATCGCGCTAGTTTTTGACTTCTGTCCACTCGTTGATCCACATATACCTAGAGAAGAGTAGGTACAGCCAGCGGAACCATTCCAACTGGCTCTTGTGAGCAAGCATGGCCTGGAAAGCGGTCCGGTACGCTGGAATGCCTGAGACGAAAACTGGCATGAGAGTGCGGTTCATCTCGCTTGGCGCTTTGCTCCCGGCAGGAATGATTTCTGCGTTTTCGAGCGCCCTGGTGATGAGAACATCGTAGTAGAGCATGGTCTTGGAGATGTAGAGATCGACTTTGGCCATGACCGGAGCCAGAATGCCGACGTATTTTCCGGACTTGGGGACGGAGATGAGGGTGAAGAGGCGGGGTTTTGCGGGGCCATCGGGGAGAGATTGCAATAGCTGCTTCACACCTTCAGGAAGCGCTTTGTGATTGGGATGATCAGATACGCCCGCATCATCGAACGTTAAGACCTTCGAAAACCATGTATCAGCGAGGACGTCACCGTAATAGGAGCGTAGCTTCATACCGTCGTAATTCCATGTTTGAGAATGTATGGTTTAATAACTCCTGAGATGGTATGAGCGTCCCAGTCTGCCGTAATATTGTCCTGCAGGTGGCTAAGGGGAGGTCAGAATCACGGAGATTGAGTACGAAGACCACCACATACGGGTTGTCCACGACCCAGCGTCTGCCTGAATCGATGCCCAGAATGTCAAGGCTCTGGGACAGTTCTTTCGTCCGAATGGAGCCTAAGCCGTCCGCATTTCCGGTGGACAAGCATAATGAGAACAAATGGGGGTTTGTCTGGTCTGGTTGTGATAATACCGTCTGTCCAGACGCGTCGCCTTGTACCTGGACTTTGGCCCCGTTGGCGTTGAGCGCCAGAATGGTGGGCGCGAAAAACATGGCTTCGTCATCGGGGTGCGCGGTCAGCAGCAAGACCCGCGACGCGCCACTGTGGCTTATCGTCTCAAAGTCGCTGGACAGTGGCGCATATAGAAACGCAGCAAGGAAGAGCACGACGAAGGGGGTCAGTGGAATCATCACTCCTATTTTTAGGCAGGCTCGCCTTGATGTTTTAATGGTACTTTCAGACTCCGCTTCAATATGGTCCTCAAGTCCCCCCCTCCTTCCCACCTTCAGGCACATCCCCCATCATCATGACCGCCTTCAAAGGCACCGGGACCTGCAGCTCGCCGTATTCCATTTCTTCTGACGACGATGGCGACTCTGAGAACGAGGTTATTGAAGCTCTTTGCCGTCAACGATCCCTCTCCCTCACCGTGTCCCCCTCCCCCCAGCTTCCTGCCTCGAGGCTCCTAGAGCCAGACCTCAGGGACTCAGAAAGCGTCCATATCGATGAAAAATATAGGTCACGTAGTCCCGATACTGGTAAGCTTCTTCGACGTAGTTCGCGACGGCGTTGTGGAATGACCATGACTACCAACGCAGCCCGCCCAGTGGAAATAGGCATGAAGAGAAAGCGCTCGGAAAGCGTGGTGTCCATGGACTGCCAAAGTGACGATAGTGCTGATGCCAATGGTGAAGCGCAAGCATCGTCTGCAACCACCGCCCCCAATCTGCCTGGGCCGGGTAAAAGCAGAAAGGCGAAGAAACGCAGGATGAAAGCCGCAGCAAAAAAGGATCTGTACTTGGAACGCCTCAGCAGGCTGACCCATAACCCTACCCTTGTCCCGCAATATCAACCAAATCAAGATCCTGCGGAAGCAGCGACCATGAGTCCATTTGCATTCTTACCCCAGTTTCACTCGCAACTCCTCAATCTCAACTTCCTCCCAACCCCGCCCACTCAACCGCCCACTCAACCCTATATTGACCCTACAGAACAATCCATGGCTCATAACGTTTGGCCTATGCCGATTGGTGGGAATTTATTCCTTGGGCAACCACCAGTGATGTATAACGAACGGTCGCCTTGGGGCTTTCCTCCCATGAATATTCCTCCTGCTGCCGACATCCCATCTTATCAACCTCTCGCGTCGTCGATGATGGCTTTCGATCCTCCTCCGACGTCTGCACAAGTAGAGCTTTACCCCTTCCCGCCAAACTTTTTCCCGAAGTCCACCGATATCATCGGGATGGAACCGGATAACAATCCCAAGAGCAAGCATGGACTCTACGTGATCCCGGAGAACACCTTGGATCAAGATAATAAACCCTACATACCCACTCCTACCTGCACTTTGGTGTTGGAGCAGCTTCCCAAGCTGAATAGGACCCAGGAATGGATCGCCAATTGGAGCATATCAGTCTCACAAACCCATCCTGCCAAGATCCTCATCGATACTTCGGGTAAAGCCCTCGTCGAGTTCCCGTGTCCTGAAGCAGCACACAAAGCTTGGAGCAGCCCAAGATTGGGTATTGCGAACCTCGGCCTCAAGCAGTATCAGCTAAAAGGGAGGCCTCGTGATGATCTTATCAGAGCTCACTGGTATCGGGTGGAGGAGATAAGCGCTGGTGCGGGAGAAATCGAAGAGGGAGAGATCGAGGAGGCTGTTGGCAAGGCGAGCGTTCTACAGAAGCCGGGAAAGAGGGGGGCTGGGAAGAAGCCACGAATCGAGAGACCAGTGAAGCGCGAAGTAGATATCCGAACAAACAACGCTCGGCCACTTGCAATGTCCCATAATCTAGGCATAGGAACATTCGCCTCAAACAGTGGGCTACCTCAACGGCCTATCCTTCCTCCCACATCCGCACCGCGTCCCGTCTATCCTCCGGTACCGTCCGTTCCGCTATCCGCCCCCGTGCCCACAAACGGAGATGCTTCTTATCGGCCCATCCAAACCAATGACGGAGACGACATGGATATATCGCCCCCACCAACGGCTTCGATTCTGTCCAATGGTAGGTATGCTTTCATCTCTTCCTTTCGTCAGATCTGAACCCGCTATCTCAGTCATGGATCCCAAAGTTCCGTTAGGGCCGAGGGCCATGTATCCCAGGCCGGAGCAGCAGATGCTTCCAAAGGTGGACGTCGTTCCGCCAGGGCTTGCGCCTCTTCCTGGTCCATATAACACAGCTCCGGGCCCCGCAGCCGCAGATTCGACGGCGCTGGAAGCCGATCTTCGAAAGCAGGTGCAGAAGAGCAAACGTATGCCTGGGACGTTGGCGCCACTGCCGCAGCCCTTGTCAGCTCCACCATTTTCAGGCGTTGGCGTCGATGCTGGTGGGGCCTCCCCAATGGCTTTGGACGATGTTGATTCGTTCATTGCCAGTGCGCTCGGCGGAGCGACGGGGCCAACCCCGCCCCCGCAGGCGCCGCGACCACCTCCCTCCTTACAGGCACAGGACAAGGCTCAGGAGAAGGCAGAGTTAGCTGCCAGAGCTCTGCGAGTGCAATTAGAACTGGCTCGCCTCCGAGCCCGAGGGAATGCTAGGTATGTGTTTCTGCTCCTGTTGCGCTCATCCGTGACATGGTTCTATTGCTGGGCGGTTGGGGCTCAATCATCCATACTTCCAGGCGGCCAAGCGAACAAAACAGGCCCAGTCCGGCTTTAACTGGGTCCTCATCAGAGTTGATCAGACCCTCGCCAAGGCTCGGCTTGGATCACGTCCCAGGCCCGGTTCAGGCTAGAACACTTTGGTTTCCCGATCCCGGGCAGACGAAGGTCGTTATAGTTAGCGATGGCGAGGATGACGACGAAGGCTATGAAGACGAGGGTGAAGATGCCTAGCGAGGCCGAGGTATGTTTACTTGCTTTGACGACACAGCTCAAGAATCAAGACCGTAGGAGAGACGAGGAGCAAGTGGCGGCTATGGCAACCAAAAACACCTGGGAGTATCCTTTGTGCCTTGAGCCTCCCATGTATGATGTTCTGAAATACTGTCTCCACGGTAGCTCTTAGGAGCGCCCAGAAGACTATGGTTTCAGGTGAGTGTTCGCGTCTAGTGGGAGATCGCTGACTGACTCTCCTTTTACACCTCGCGCCCTCCCAGCCATCTCTCCATTGCGGTCATTGGTTCATCCTTGGCCAACGCATGGGCATGGTTTGGTTTCGAGGTTTCAATGGATATGCCTCTTGGAACTTTTAGATACTGGTAACACATGGAACATTACTATGCGAGGGGTGGCGTTGAAGGGGGTTGTATCACTCGCCATGCGCTGCTCATTCTGTTTTTTTATATCTCTGCGAGGCTGTCCAGGCCCAGTGCTGTACGGACGTACAGGATACTCACACCGTGCTAGTGCGGCGTCTGGACGGTTTTCCAATGGGTGCTGTGTTCATGTTTTTTCTATGAACGTTTCTATGAATCTATGCATACACCTGTTTTTCGACTATCAATTCTCTGCTTGTGCTGGGTGACAACCCGACCTAAGGCTTTCCTGCTAGTGGCGTGAATATGAAGGTACGAATGGGTCGTCGGTGTGGGGCATAAGCCAATTGGCCATTTTCCTTTTTGTCTGAAGCTATGAAAATGATGGGCAAGGTAGCGAAACGACTACACAGCACTTGCAGGAAGATGGCGAGGTACTGTGCATGTGCTCTGCGCCATTCTCAGTTGGCTGTGGAAGGCTGTTTTCAAGTTGTTGAAGGGGTGAAAGATCTCGAGGTTGGTTGCTAGGATTGGGCCATGCTATTGACCGCTCGTTCCGAGTACATCGAATTTCTGATTGAGAATTTGAGGTTCATTCAAAGTAGTAAAGTATTGGAGAGCTCAGCCTCTACCAAGATTGTTTGGGTCTTGAATAATGCGTCATGTTTCGTTCGTTCGATGAGTTTGTCCACTCTCCATCCTCCCTTGTCGAGGTGCTCGGTGTCATTAGCCATATGCATACTGCATTGTAGACACCCATTCACGATTTTCAACGTCCGGCTGCACCCGCCCTCCAATCAGCGCCTTCAGCATGCCTATGAGGCTGGAATTGATATGGCCGTCGCCGGCTGGTCATCGAGAGCCTTGGCAGGCAGACGAAAAGACTCTATTATCCGGTATCTTTTGCCTATTGACACTCAGAATGTCTTGCCATGACATGTTGATATCCACAGCATCGCGGCAGCACAAGCGCGTTTCCTTGCCTCTTCTCCATCTCTCTCCCATGTCCGTCGTCTAGCCCATCGAGTCGATACCTCACTGCAACGCTTCTTAAATGGCGGAAACACCCGTACACCTTCACTTCGAGAACTTCTCCGGCGCTCGCGGTGTTCAACTAGGACAACAAACCATCAATCTTATCGCGGGAAATCAATACCTTTCGAACGAGAAAAAAAGTGAGTCAAAAATCGAACGTATATCTATGTTTGCTGTTAAGCCGTACCCTTAGGCCTCATTCTTCAACTCAATCCAATCTACGATGCCTCTCACACTCGGAATCGAACAACGTCTCCCCCCGACTCGGCATGCTTTCCTGGAACGAGAAAGGTTGTGATTCAGGGAATAACATCCTGGGCCGACACCAGAATCATCCTCAGCAAAACACCGGTTGTTCATATCTACTGGTTTCACGGATTCGCAGGAAGTGGCAAGTCCGCCATCTCGCTGGAGATTGCGAAGATATACGCTGGATCCGGGCGCTTGCTTGCGAGCTACTTCTTTTTCCGGAATGCAGGAGACAGGAGCCGGATGGACAGGTTCGCAGTGACATTGGCGGCTCAAATGGCGGCTGCGGTGCCTGCCACCGCCTCGTTCATTAAAGCAGCCGTGAAGGCTGACCCAGGCTTGCTCACCCAAGGCGTCTCCTTGACTGTGCAGCTGGAGCAGTTGGTATACGAACCGTTTCTAGCTGCTCTGAAACGAGGTCTTATTGTCAAGACCCTTATCAAAGGGCCTTTCCTTATCGTCGTGGACGGACTCGACGAATGCGAGGACAGGCAAGGGGTAGTGACTTTCATCGACCATATGCTCGACTTCTTCAAGAAACACCCTTCTGTTCCCCTCCGCTTCTTCATCGCTAGTCGGGTGGAAGAACACATCCGTACTCGCCTGGAAAACGACGGGGTTCTGTTAGGCAACCTCAACAGTCACTCAGCTAACGAAGACATCAAAATGTTGCTACAAGCATCGTTTCAAGGCGCAGCGAATAACGACCGCGTCATACAAGAATACGTTCGAATACACGGAGAATGGCCGACGAAGTCACACATGAACAGGTTGATCTGGCACATCAAAGGATCCTTCGTCCTTGCGTCGACAATTTTCAAATTCATTGTGCAACCTGCAACGGAAGAGGACCCCTCAACACCTATGGACCGGCTCCCACTCGCCCTCGAGATGAATGGCCTCGACGGCCTGTACGCCCAAACGCTCGCCCGCTCGCAACATCTCCCCCATTTCCGTAACATCGTCTCCACTATCGCGCTTCTTCGTGAACCACTCCCGATTGTTGGGATAGCGAACCTTCTTGGGATAGAACCCTTCGAGGTCATTCACGTTCTGCTGAACCTCCAAGCGATCGTTCATGTTCCCGGAACCGACGAGCAAGGCGAAGTGACACTATGTCATACTTCCCTTCGTGACTTCCTCACCACCGAAAGTCGATCAGGGCATTTCTTTGTGCCGCCCTCATTCCATCTCCATCTGTCATACTATTGCTTTGGCTCCATCTACGAAAGCAGCGATCGGCCTGCCCATAGATATCGAAGCTGGAATCTCCATGGTCATTGGCTGGAATTCACCAAACCAGAAGCGTGCGACTTGGCCAACGAGATTCAGTTGTTCAAGGCTCGGGCTTGCGAATCTCTGCCTGTCATGAGAGCGCCCTATCACATGTTTCTCTGCAGCCTGTTCTTCTACTCTCTCTCTCTGCCTAACATCAACATCTTTGTTAATTCCTCACACCTGCTCACTGAATGTGTCGAACAATTAGTGCTGGCGGTGGAATGTCCTGACCATCGCATTAAACTTTGGCTGGAAACTGTGTTCCCCATTTCCTTCACCTCGAACGGAGTGAAGACAAGTCCATTCACCGAGCACACGTTCGGGGTGTTACAACACAAGTTACAACGTGCAACAAACGCTATCCATGCCAATGTATTTTTTTTCGAATTTCGTTCTTCCATTATTGTATATAACTGAAACACTTTGTTAGTTTCCAGAAATTCTAGAGCGTCACCCTCGCTCGGCTGGAGTGGAACACGAAGATACTGATACGCAYGAGGTACGAGCGTTTGACCCAGAGCATCTTGATTACCATGATGATAATGATAGCCTCTAGTATCAGTATACCCGATTCGCGTCAGGCAGAGATATTTTGGGTGTAAGTCGCCGATTGTTCAATGCTGGTCAAAGCCATTGAATAGCTTTGAAAAAGGCACTAGAATGGATGGTGGCCTGTGCTCAAACCGAGTGGGAAGAATCGAAGGAAACACCACGACCCCCATTGAAGCTTTCCATAGCTTATGACGTTCGCTCGCTCAGATTCAGGTTTGACCAACAGTTTACACGTCGACGGACAGCAACAGCACCGGTATGATTGTCCTTTACATGAGTCAAAAGGGTACTGAGTGTCGTACTTCTCACCAACAGTGATGCGACATGCCACCGTAGAGTCACTCGTTTATCTTCCACATCGACATCAAGTTCAGTTGTCCTCGCAGAAGAAAGCTTTCCCTCCGTGGCGGGTGGACGAGATGGATGGAGCAACCGAAGGGACAGTTATCGGTTATAAGGGCTTGCAGCCTGAACATATCTAGATCGACACTGTTGGCAGATAATAACGAGACTATTCACTCACCATTTAACGGTGAAGCAATATGCAAACAAACACTTGTATGAGCTATTGTAGAAGTGTACAAAAGCGTAGTCTTTTGGTTAAAGAATTAGCGAGTAAACAGGGGACGATAAGTGAGCTAACACCGCCGGAAATTCTTGAGAAGATGGAATGGACTTGAATTGTGCTCGTTTTCGGTAGGTCGGTAATGAAGAACCAGTAGCAGGGAGCATATAGAACAGTGGTGCCAAAAGGTGGAACCGTCTTGGGGGTGAAGACAGCACCCTCAGCCTGCAGCCTGTGAATTTTTAGACTTTTCGGAAAACCCAGTTCACGACATGTCTTGGGGAGAATCAAATACTCGACGTGCTCGACTCAGGCAGAGCAAAAGTAAACTTCTCTGAGTTCATTGTGATACCACTGATTTACGAGGGATGCGTGCCGATCATTGAAAGCCTCGGGATCAGCAATGGGACGAGTTCGCTGGGTCAACTTGGCGTTCAAGGTGGCATCCGGTTCTTTGGCTCTGCGAAGGGGGTTCTCCCGATCGGTCTCAACGGCGTCCCAGCTTTCGATTCACTCGAGACCCAGGCAAACCCCTTAGCAGATCCCGCCATCCGAAGGGGCATCGTCTCTTCCAGCTACACCCTCGACCAACAAGGACCCGAGACCAAGGTTGGTTGCTCTTACGAGTCCTCGAGTCCGATATCTCATTACAGCATCGCATCTTCTACAAGAATTTTCGCTTCGAACGGTACCTGCGATCCCGCCGCCGGACTGGAGGCTGTTATAGTAAATCTCCATGACTATCATACGTGCGGATCCGAGTCGCTTCAAGTTGTTGAAGGGGAGAGGAATTTCGAGGTCGGTTGCTAGGATCGGGACATGCTATCGTCTGCTCGTTCCGAATGCATCAAATTTCTTATTGAGGGTTGGGCCAGGAGCTACCAAGATTGTTTGGTTCTTTACATAAACAACGCGTCTCTTTCGTTTGTTTGTTCACTCTCCATCCTCTCTGTCGACGGACTCGGTGTGATTGGCCATATGCATACTAGACATTGCATATACACCCATTCACGATTTTCAACGTCTGGCCGCACCCGCCCTCCATTCAGCGCGCCTATCAAACTGGCGTTATGTGGCCGTCGCCGGCTGGTCATCCAGAGCCTCAGCCAGACGCCAAGCTCAAAGACTTGAGTATCCTTGTTGCACTGGTATCTCTTGCCTTACTCTATGTGGCTATATTCAATCTCGATGTGTCTTGCTGTAACATGATGACTTCTACGCACGGGAAGATTCCCGTGTTGCATCGAGGCGGCGCAAGCGTTCTTCCTTGCTGCTTCTCCATCATGATCTCTCTCTCTCCGTCTCCCATGCCCATCTTCCAGCCCATTGTTCGACACCTCACTGCAACGCTTTACAAATGACGGAGGCACCCGTACACCTGAACTTCGAGAATTTCTTCGGCGCTCACGGCGTATATCTAGGACAACAAACCATCAATCTTATCGCTGGAAATCAATACCTTTCGAACGAGAAAAAAAGTCAGTAAAAATGGAATGCATATCCATGTTTGCTGCTAAAGCCGTACCCTCAGACCTCATTCTTCAACTCAATCCAATCTACGATGCCTCTCACACTCGGAATCGAATAACATCTCCCCCCGACTCGGCATGCTTTCCTGGAACGAGGAAGATTGTGATTCAGGGAATAACATCCTGGGCCGACACCAGAATCGTCCTCAGCAAAACGCCAGTTGTTCACGTCTACTGGTTTCACGGATTCGCAGGAAGCGGAAAGT
>SDEE01000541.1:0-34511 GCA_004126415.1 Candolleomyces aberdarensis | reverse complement strand
CGCCCAAAAAGCACCTTAAAATGGAAACTGGCACTTCCGAATGGGCAGAGGCAAAGTCTGGGCAAAGCTTGGCAACAGGCTCACTCCAGGGTGAAAAGAACGAGCTTTCGTAAAGACTCGTAACTAGAGGCGAAATGACCAGGAAACCGATCTCCTGCAAGAGCTAGTCGACAAGCAAGCTTTCGAGATCGCATCTTATACGGGAGGAAATAATGACTGTGGAAGAACAGGTGAAGACGCTCAAATCGAGACGCCTGAGATCCGAGGCAGGGAAGCGATCTCGCAGGCAAGGTGCCAATGGCTACCCTCCCRCTCCCGCRCCCYACGTCATCYACCCCGCGTCACCACCTCCGCTATCTTCCGSACCYTCATTCCTCKCTCCTGAAGTYCAGCGCCGAGCTAATGATCTACAGTTCGGCCAGCAAGAACCTAGACTCCCACCTCCCTATGTCAATGTATCTGAACAGGAGTTGGCGGAGGCCAGGCATCGCGTTGCTCAGATCGGCCACGATCTGGATACCAATAGGTTCCATGCCGACAAGGATGGCTTGCAGTGGGAATACAACTACTTGCTCACCGAGCGCATTCCGGAATTGGAACAGAAAGTTCTCGAGCGAGGGAGTGCTTTCAGTTTCCCGATGCCACAGATGCACGCCGCTTGGCCTAGTTACCCTAATTGATGTCAATTTCTTCGTTTGTTCCTTTCCATTCTATACCTACGCAGGCGTTCACCCTATGTTTTCCTTTTCACATATCACTTTCTTTTCCACATTTCCATTGTCGCGATTGATTCCAGACTCTATGCGTCTTTTCTCATTGATTCCCTAATTTTTTTCGTTTTCCAAGCCTACTTCCGACCGTAGTTTTGTCCATTGCACGCTATACTGTGTACTCATCACGTTGAAGCCGTCTGACACGGATTTTTACCTCGAGTCTGTTTGCTCCGTGCTTCATTTTGGATCGGCCTGTGCTTTGGTGCCTGCTCTTTTTCATTTCGGGAAGTGAAATTGCGAGATAGTAAGCCCCTCCTCATGTTTATGATCACGCACAAATTGACGCCGAATCACCAGGTGGCCCCCCCATTGAATATATGTGGCGTCAGGAACATGTTCTGAATCATAGGAACCATATTGCCTTTAGAAATCTGGACGATCGATAATGGCAAAAACGACCCAGGCAAACGCGGATGGCCGCTGCCCGTCCTGGTACATCACAGTGCATGCTTCACTTTGACGCCGGGCGCTATCATGATTACTCTTTTCGTTTCAGGAAGAGTATCAAGCGGCAGTCAGCAACCTCATGTTTTCCATTATCGATCGCGAGTAGACGCCAGATCACCAGGTGGTTCCCCCAATCGGCCAATCGAATGTGCAGCAGCAACAGCGTGTTGAAAGCGTGGAATCTTCCGACATCTTTGGGAAGATCGATAATGACGAAGAGGGCCCAGACGATGGCCCAGCAAATCACATAAGAGCTGTAAAGGAACCCGTGTCCGACCTCTGGTCAGTCTCTGGTCAATGCCATGCCTCCATCCTCGGTCCACCAGGAGCCTATTCGGATCGCGTACGTCCCTGAAATGCTTTATATCGCAGCGCCAGCCTGACTCGAAGCGTTATAGCATCGTCGGCGAGACGGGTTCTGGAAAATCAACCGTCAGTCAAAACCTTCGTATTCATGTCGGCACTCGCAGTAGGACTGACTTTGCGTCCTATTCAGTTTATCAACTCCGTCATTGGAGAGGATGTTGCGCCGGTCGGCGACAGCATAGGAACTTGCACAGACCAAGTGAAACAATACGCCTATCAACTTCCTAACGGCCAGAAGGTCGTGTTTTTCGATAGCCCTGGATTCGATGGCTACTTTGCTAATCCCTCGGGTGTCCCTTCCCGCAAGTATCCCAGCAATGCGCTCATTCTCGGGACGCTTGATGGATTACTTCGAACTCAGGTGTGAGTACTTTAATCCCCAGCCACCTCGAAGTCGTGTTGATTTTTTTATATTGGCAGACCCGGAGCACGCTTTTCCTATGTCCTCCTCCTCCACATCCAGTCCAATAACGAACCAGCTTTCCCGAAGAAGGAGAAAAGGCTCTTCACAAAGCTCTGTGGCGACGACCAGAGCGCCATACGCGTGATCACGACCTTTTGGGACGACCTCTTGGAAGACGAATATGATTCGATTAGTGCTGCTGAAGAGCGCTTGGCGGAATCGCCTCCCGAGAGCTGGAAAGCGACACTCGATAAACGGGGCATTACATATCTCCGCACTGGCATGGCCCTCGAATGTGAACACATAGAAGGATATCTTCATCCGCGACAAATCATCCACCAGCTCCTCGGCGTTACCGACGAAACCACCCCACCCCAGCCGGCGGAGGACCGCCTACGGGTCAAAGTTGAAGCTCACGATGACGAGTATACTACGACAGATAGCCCGACAACTGCCGTGGAGGAACGTCCCCCGGCCAAAGTCGAATCTGACGATGGAGGGTCGGGTGGTCAGCCAGCTGCCAATACTGGCGACGGAATAGAATTGGTATGTGCATGCCCTTGAGTCCGGGTCTCTTGTTCTCGGCTTGCTCACCACGACAACAGGGAGGTATAATGGGGGAGCTCCAAGCGCTCAGGGACGCTCAACGGCGAGAACTCGATCATTTGCGTGACTACACCGCCAAGCTTGGCCATGCGACGTCTACTCTCCTGGACCACCCCACGTTCATGACCGATTTAGGATTGAATACCGAGCTCAAGAAGAAGCTAGAAGACGTCACCAAGGACCACGGTCACCTTTCGAGGAAGTGCGAGGCTCTAACCGGCCAGAAAGAGGTGCTCACGGAGAAATTGAAGCGAATGACGGAGGAGATGAACGACCTGGTGAAGAAGCAACAACGCATTTCGAATTCAGGGTCTGCTCTCGCGGACGCCGGMCAACCTTCCACAGGGYACAGCMCGCGCGCTCTCAGCTCTGGTATCCCACTACGCAGCCGTCGTGAACAATTGCTCGACGCTATCAAGTCCTTCTCGGTTCAACTTTCCGAGGAGCTGGACGCAGTCAAACGGGAGGAGGAGGAAAGGAAACTTAAGATCGACGCGCTCGACGCTGCGAGATACGATATCAAGCTAGCCTTTGACGAGCAACGGGGACTTCATAGGGAGATCCGTGAGGAAATGGCGCTGCTATCAAAAGAACGTCGGGATTTAGAGGTGGAGTTGGGAGAGCTGCGCGAACGCGAATCCACGCTGAGCCGCCACCTAGATGAGAAGAAATCACAGCTCTCTTGGGTTGAGCGACGTCGAGGCCTTCCGGATCGAACGCAACGTCTTGAGTCTATACTCAAAGACCTCCGGGGGGACATAGCGAGAAGGGAGGAGTGGATGAAGCTTGTCGAGGAGGAATATGAAAGCAGCTGCGAGAGATCGCGACGAGTAACTCACGAGATTGAGAAGTTGGAACATACCATGGAAGTGAATGAAATGACAGGGATTATGCTGCAGGACAGGGACATTTGGAGCAGAGAGGGTGTTGGGATGCTTCGGTCCGTGAACGCAAAGCTTCTGGGGGAGCTAGACCTTCTCCGGGAGGCTCTGCTTGCACCATGGGACAGAGCCTTGCTCACCGACGACATTTCGCAGGGTTGTGCCAATATCGGGCCCAGGTCGATCAACAAGATGATAGGGAACCCTGGATACTGGACCTCGGGACTGGTCGAATCCCTCCAGGAAAGCTTCGTCTCCATGAAGCTGAAACAGCTTCTTCGCGTAAAGCGCAGTGAAGAGTCCCATTGGCTGGAGAGACAAGTAGAGGAGGAGACCCGGCAGTGGAAGGATGTAGCTGAAATGATCTATCGCAAGTGCTACGAGGATCCAACCAGACCGGAACCTTGCCCTATTCTTGAAGGATGGAAGCTGGCAGACCGGAATTGAAAGGTCTCCATTGTGTCATGTGTCACACCCCGTATATTCAGAGATATGATTACTATTGCATGTATCTACGACAGACGGTTCTTTCGAATCTTTGATAGCTGGAAATTCGCGTAGATCTTGGATGGCCGTTTCGAAAACTTTGAGACAATATCCGGGAGGACATCCCTTCGTTGGTACACGGGAATTCGATAGAGACTGAAAAGGCTCTGGAGGAGAATCGGAAAACGGAACCTTTGGAGACCAGCCGCGAATTGTGGTATCGGGCGGTGTGAGATCTTCGGCCTACCGGCAGATCGATTTGGAGGTGCCACACTAGGGTCGATGGGTTTTTTGGGGATGGTACGGCTTTGTGTAGCAGCAGGGAGAGGAGGATGGTTAGATTGTGACTGTTTTCTTAAAATCTCGCTGAGGAGTGCGCCAGGTGGTCGAATCTTCGTCAAGCTAGCGTTTGTTGAAGTTGGGGTGGGCGTCAAGACCGCTTCCTCGACTCGAGTTCCTGAGGGATTCTCCGACTCCGCTTCCTGTGTTTGTGCTCCAAGGCTGAGCCCTTCGTGTTCTTTGGATTTAGGGTGACTGATTTTGGCTGTGGCGGGCGTTTTGGTACCCTTTTCGTGTAGTGTCCATGGTCGCCGGCGAGCGACGAGGTGAGGCGGTTTGGGATGCCCCAGAACGTGATCGAGCCAGCTGAAGGTAGCCGAGGCTTGAGCAACGAGGCTGGGGTGTGCATTTGGAAGTGTTATCACGACTACTTGGTACTTCCTCAGGCAAAGTACTGCAATGGCGTAGGCGAAATCACGGTCGCCGGATATCATTACAATGGTGGAATTTGCAGCAAGGTTGTCCATGGCGTAGGCGAGGACGTCGACTGAATATCGAGAGAAGAACGAGATGAGAATACTCCAGTCGAATGGGACTTTTGGGGGCTCACCTATCATCATCTTGTCTGCAACATCCTTACGACCATTGCGAGGTACGTCCACGATAGAAACGCCTGAGGCTTGTAGTTCTGAGCGTATGCTGGCCTTGGCGGGGATGTGAGGCAAATAGGCTCTGAACACCTTTATCGGCCCATACGACTGCACCAATTCACGAATTCGTTTCACGACAGCATAGCCAGGAAGTTCTCCAGACACGAAGCAGTTCTCTTCGTGGTGTCGGCTTTCCCATGAAAGAGGACGCTACTGGCGACTCACCATAGTCCCAAAAGACTGCAACATTGCGAGGATCGTAACCCATTCAAGGGCAGAATGGTGTGGGTAAAGGGAAGAGAGATGGCAGGGTCTAGTTGATGGCGGTGTATCCTGTCCGCCTGGCCCTTATGAAGCCTTATGTATTGTACAAAGCTATTACAACAATCCAAGCTGCTCCCTAATCGACTCCCGGACTTGCCGCTCGTATTCTGCCTTGTTCTCCCTGTAGAGCTTGCAGCAGTCGATGTTGGCACCGCTCTCGAGGTTGGGTTCTGAAGCGAGATGTTGGCAGTTTGGTCAGAAACGATATCGCAAGTTCCAGACACACCTGCAAGCATGGAAATCACGCTCAAAATAACCTTCTCTACACTCTGCACCGGACTCCATCGCTCTGAGGCTTGCTCGTACATTGTCGGGTCGTCGCCGGGTGTATGGAGAATTGAGATGCAGACGTTTCCGTCGGCATAAACTATCATATCTTTCAGCTTCCTGAGAGCAACGAGTGGTGAAATGACGGTCCCACTGACTGTTTGGGTGGAGTAGTGGAGGTTCAAACTTCATCTTGAACGGGGAGAGTGGGTAGTCCGCCGGCTAATTGCAGTTAGCACCCCAGCCAGATCCAGGTAGAAAGAGTCAGACGTACGAAAGTCAGCTTGGCCGCAAAGACACCTCCTTCCTGTACCATGTCAATCGAGCACACCTTCATTAGCATCTAGATTAGGGACGCACAAACGGTGTATCTTTAGGCCCACAAATGAGAGCTTCCCAGGTGAAGAAATCGTCTTCGGAGATCGGGCCTGTTTCGAGTCGGTCAATCTGTCTTCAGATACACTGGAGCAGGCAACAGACCAGCAGTAAACATCCCATCGGGCGAGCCTGTAGCATCAGAAAGCGATCCAAGGAGAGGTCAGACGAACTCGAGCCTTATAAACGAGACAATAACAACAAAACGGACACACTACTCACCTCCAGCAGTGAGCTGCTTGTACTCCGTCATAAGACGACGGAGAGCAGTTGCGCTCGATGATGGTCTTGAAGCCATGGTTCGTCAAAAAAGTGGTCGTGGAGGGAGGTTCGGTGTCGTGGTGGTCGTGATCAGAGCTGAAAGCCGGCGCCTACGTGGAACTGCCCGGCCCGGACCTTAAAATTGGCGCCCACACTCCTGAAGGACCAAGGTTGACGGGCCTATCTAACCTAAAGCCAGACAGAAAAGCCAGAAATGTGTTCAATGTGCGCACCACAGTGCTCGACGGCAGCGTACTCTAGAAATCGGCAGCTCTACAGCTTTTCTGGGAATGCTGTGCGGATTCGAAGCTTATTTGAAAGGACAATGATGCTTCGACCGCTTTGTTGCTAGCTAAAAACCCTGACTGCGCTTTGGGGCCCCATATCTTCACTACCCATGCCCACTCCTTCGCAACCCTCTCGCCCAGAATCTGATGGCTGCATCTCACTTTTTGTGTTTCCCAGAGAGCTCATCGACTCCATTGTAGAGGACACTCGTGGCCTCGGAGACAACGACTCCACCCTTCGAAGCCTTGCAATCACCTGCAAGGATATCTTGGATATATGTCGTCCATTGCTCTTCGAAAAAGTCACCATCACTTCGGGCAGAGACTACACTGCACTGCTCAGCGCCCTCAGAAATGATAGCTCAGTCATCAGCATGGTTCATAACGTGCGCGTGGAGTTCTTACAGCAGGACTTCGATTCGACTTTCCAGCACACTTCCCGTGCCCGGGTCTTTCGACAGCTGTCCGAAGTGCGGAAGCTGAGCCTCGGCTCGCCTCTGGGCAGCCGATGCCGATCCAACCCAGAGGACGTGAACTGCTCACTCCAGCCTATCAAGTCCCTAGTGCCAATGCTCTCTTCGAAGGCATTAGTTTCCCTCTCCATCGTATTTTTCTCGCTGCCGAGCTCGATATTCTCTCTCTGCACGAACTTGAAGGAATTGAACATCCAAATGGGTTGTATTGTAGAATGTCCGGTCGAATCTTCACCCTCTGGGTGAGTAGCCGGTCGCTGTTACAGTGTCTGTTTCTTTTGGACTGATTTTTTCCCTTTCGACTCTTGCAGAGAGGTGGAACGTCCGCAATTGGAAGCGTTGTCGATAAACCATACTGCTCAATCAAGATGGCCCGTCCCTGGGGGCTCACGGTACACCGCAGCAGATGATAAGCTCGCTTTTCCTGACCTCAAGAACCTGCAACACTTGAAAGCATGGTTTCCCGACTATGTTCTACGAAGTATCATTGACGAGCCAGAGGGCCTGAAGTCGTTGCATTTACAAGTGCGAGGTGAGCCGCACCTCACCTTTCCTCTCCACTGTTGCTCAATACTGTCCCACTATTAAGCGCATAATGTGGATCAATTGGAAACCTTCCTCTCGAAAGAGCTGTTCCGATCCAATCCCAATAAGAGACGCAGCCTCAAGAATTTGACAGTCGAGGTGCTCTGTCTCGAGAGGGGCTTCGACATCGAGAAAGGCTTAGACCTTGAACAAGTCCTACCAAAATTTATCCGCCCATTAGCATGTCTCAAGAATGTCGAGCGTTTCGAATTCATAGGAGTATTCGAATCCCCGCTCATGATTGAGGGTTTCAAGAACGCTATGTGCCCCGTGTCCCGCGACTTCGCTCACACTTTCCTCGAATCGGTAGGGGCTTGCAACATGGGGACGATGTTGACCGAGCTCAACATCAAAATAGCATGCAAGGAAGACGTGTCCGCTCCTGGCAGCCCCAATGGCCGTGAGTTCGCCAACATCATGCAACAAGCGAGTAATATACTTTCCCGAGTTGGAGAGCAGGCCGTCGCAGATATCTTCGCAGCTGCCGGGATTCGACTCAGCATACAGTACGACTCGATGCTCGAGGAGCTGACTGCCGCTTGAATCAGTGGACTAGGTAACGGCGGGATGGAACGAACGATCGTTATAAAATCTCAGCAATATGTACATCCAATAGTACAACGTAGATGATCAAACGGGGACGATGCGGTAGACGAAAGAGTAGTACATGCACGACAGCGAGAAAGATCCTCAATGCAAACTGTAAAGTCCAGAACATATATGTAAATATTGCTATCAGCTTTGGTTATCCACTTTCCAACGGTCCAATTCGGCGATCAACTGTTCTTGCTGCTTCAAACTATATTGCGCACTGGAAGGACACACTTCGTCAACATCACGGCTGTAGTAAAGAAAAGCATGAGACCTACAACTCTTGGGCGAATACTGGCGCTTGTGCTTGACAAGTGATGATACCCATCCCAACGAGAGCATCCCAACGAGTGGCCACCCTGAGGAAAGGAAGACGTCAGTTGGTCTTTTCAAAGAGGCAAAAGTGAAGATGCTCACAAATCGTTGCCACTTGGCTGTGGATTTGACGGTGGAGGCTGGTTTTTATACTTGTGGTGTTTCCTACGTGGAGGCCATTCCGGTTTTGGAGGTGCTGCAGCGGCCGGAGCAGCCTCAGTCGATTTGCCTTCCTTTGTTTTCCGCTTCTTCGTGTTCTAGGAAGGTTTCACCCACTTAGTTTTGAATTGACCGACTATCCTTAGAAAGATAACTCACAAGGATGGTACGTTTCGTCCTCTCCTCTTCTATCCGGCTCGGAACAAGGATCTGGTCGTTCAGATGACTGTATTTTACTCCAATCGTATTCAAGGTTCTCTGAATGTCGTCTTGCTCGGTCGACTCAGCCGACGGAAGAGCTGTGCGTGTAACATCGGTGAAAGGGGTGTTGCAAACAAAGAAAAGAAGAACGTACTGTCATCGAACAATAGAGCTCCGAGACCATGCAAACCAGCCTACAGTAGAAAGGTCTTCAGAGCTTATTCTATCCATGTAGACGAATACAAGATACTCACGTCCTCTTTCCCAATCTTGGCCTCTGCTTCGGCTAGCTCAGACTTTGGACTAGTCTGCGCTTTCTTCGACCGCGAGCCGCCTAGGTTAGCCAACGCCCAATCCAGCTGAGCTAGGTTGGCATCTTCAATCTAGACACGACAAATTTACCTTCAGAACGGTCGGTCTCTGAAGAGAGATGAATTAAAGCATACCGCCATCTTGGTCGCCAACTTGTCTTCGTGAAGCTTAAAGATATTCTCCAAGCCAAACAACTCTCCACGCTTCGTGTTGTCCCCTTGGACGCCTTTGAAATATCTGCGCAAATGTCAGAAGTTGAAGCAATGGCTGTTGAAGAATCGGATGACTATTCACCTCGTCTGAACACTAGCATCGTAACCGATCGCCATTTGCTGCTGCTTGTAGATCTGGCGAGCGTAGATGAGCTCCTCGACGGAGCCTGCGCCGAGTAGTCGGTACACCGCTACGTCTCTAGTCTGTCCAAAGCGAAAGGCCCTGTCCATGGCTTGCAGATCGTGTGCAGGGTCTACAACCGAGGCAGAGGGTGAGATGAAGATCGAAATGCGCAGTACTGATACGTACTCCAGTTGGGATCTAACAGCATGGGCTCAGCCACCAAGTCACCAAAGACGAGAGAAAGGTCGTTTGCTCACCGAAAATGATGACTTTATTTGCCCCAGTGAGGTTCAGTCCAGTACCTCCGGCCAGCGTCGAGATTAGGAAGATATATATACTAGGATCATCATGGAACCTGTCAATCATTGGCATACCTAAGAGAATCAGGACCACGTTAGCGAACAACTCAAAGGCATGCTGTATTTCTCCTGGAAGGAAGCCCAGCACGTACGATCTGACTGCTTGGTGCTCCCATCCAACTTCACAAACCGGAAGCCTTTCGTATTAAGGTGGAACTCGAGCATCTCCAAAAGCTTGACAGATTTAGTGAAAATGAGTACTTTGTTCTTGCTATCCGCCTTCTTCCACTGTTTCAACAGTATCTCCGTCGTCTGCGAATCGATGTCAAAATGGGTTGTTAACGACGCAAGTAAGCTGGAACGGTCTTTACTCACAGCGAGTTTCCCGCAGTACTCCGGCTTCATCATCGCCACCCCGTATTTTGGGATGTTGCCATCCGGGAAAGCAATTTCAGCAAGGGCTCGATTACGGGCAGTCTGGTCGGGTGTATCCTTTGGTCCTGTGGTCATCTTGTCAGAAACAAGAATCGAAAAGTTTGATTGAGACTTTTCACCTGGAAGAATCAGGCCAAGATGATTCGAAACCTTGATGAGGATGGACATAAACTTGAACAGGTCGCCGGCCACGAAGGGATGACAGCAAGTCTTGCGACTACATCGAAGGAATGGTCAGCCTCTCGGTTTTCTGGGAGGTATGGTCTCTCACCTCTTGCGGGACCCGCATGTACAAGGTTTGTCTCGGTTTATCAGGTTTTCGACAGCATCCATCTTCAGAATTTCTTTATATGCCATAATCTGCTTTGGGGTCAACGGGCAGAAGACTACGTTGTCAGTTTTCTTGGGAAGCTATGAGAGAAATTGTTAAGCGTCGTAGACGGGACAGGGCAAAAGATTTTATGCACCTGGTCTTTGATAATGTCTTTCGTTCTAAGATGGGTGTGAGAAAGTGTTCAGGAAGATATCATCACCCAACTCACCTTCGTAGGAAGAAGTTAGGCAACAGTTTGTCTCTCAAAATTCTAGCAACAACCTATAGAACGGTGAGCTTCACCACGCGCCGCTAGGGTCGAGTCACTTACCATTCCCTTTGCCCGTTCCTGTTCTGTGGCAGTGGCCGACTGTCCCAGGGTTAAGGGTTTCGAAACGAATCCTCTCCATTGTCTAGACGTTCCCAGTCGCCCAGGGTTGGTCCAGTCCAAGATTGTGAAGAGCTCTTGATATGAGTTCTGGATAGCCGTGCCAGTCAAGCCGAATCGGCGAGGACACGCGAATTGGTGGAATGCGTTCGTGATTTTCGAGCTTTCGTTCTTAACCCTGTGGACCTCGTCAACGATCACACACGTCCAAGCGAGGTCACACAGATTCTCGATATCGCGCCGAGCCAAGTCAAAAGTGGTTACCACTATTGAAACTATCAGCCTAGGAGGTGTGTTGAGGGACGGCATGCACCTACCGACGTCCAACCTTCCCATCTTGAAGTCACGGAGAACCGGTTCCCGTTCCTTGGGTGTCCCATTGTACATCCCGACCTCAAAGTAACCCCACTATTAAGCGACATTATTAGAAGACGGCCGAGTCGGAGCAAGTATTGAGAACACACTGTTTCGAACTCTCTTTCCCAATTGTGCACAACCGTGCTTGGAGCAATGATCAAGCACGTCGGCCATTTTGCGTTAGCTGGTGGAAGCTTTCGATGCTTCTTCCAATCATCCCCATCCTGCAATCTCGAGACGTATTTCCTACGACGGTTTCGGTCTGTTGGGGCTCCATCCTTCTTCATGATGGCCGACAAGAAAGAGATAACCTGAATAGTTTTTCCCAATCCCATATCATCACCAAGTAGACCTCCACGACTGTCACTATATTGCCTATAGAAGAACTCGATGCCATCCCGCTGGTATGGGCGTATATAGGTATTGATGGCAGCTGGAACTTTGATGTTTTGTGCCTTATCAAGAATAAACGCAGGCTTGGTTGTTTGGCCAGGAGCGAGGGGAAAACCTGGTTTAGGGCGGAGAGGCTACAAAGAAGTGGGGGTGGGTCATCGGTCAGTGGCAACCAAGAGAATCACTTACCGTGGAGTTTTCATCTAAGTCGCTATCAGACTCCGACTCTGTTACGGAGTCATCGTCGACAGCCAGTGAAGCTTTGCCTTTGCAGACGGTGATTAGCGGTGAAATTCTGTTGGGCGAATGCCATTTACCTGTAGCTCTCAGCTGAGGCGGTCCTGGCGGTTGTTCTTCTTCGGATTCAGGCTCAGTTACTGAATCGTCATGATCTAGGCTCTGGAGTTAAATACCACAGCCCGGGAACACGGGGAAGCACTCACTCTCATCGGGAGCAATTTTTGGTCGTTTAGCTGCGGTTTCAAACTCTGAAAGGGCCTTGCGTTTCAGGGTTGGAGGCTCTGATTCTGGCTCGGACTCTGGCTCTGCATAGACGGGTTAAATTTCTGACAGGCAGAACTATTTGGAAAATTGACCAACCAGTAACCGAGTCCTCGGAGACAGATGCAGCCGCCGGGGGTTGGGGCTTTGCCATGGAAGGAGTTGGTTTGATCAATTTAGGCCTTGGCGAAAGGTCTCGCTCTCCTTCACTCATGTCGTAATCTATCTCTTCCTCTTCTTCCTCGTCTTCACCTTCATTTTTACCTTTCGCTTTCTCTTCATCCTCTGAGGCAGACTCCAGGTCTATTTCCTCATCAGCTAAACGATAAAGTTCGTCACCAATTTGCTTGATCGCCTTGCTAAAACTTTCACTGACCGAAGTAAGCTTGTAAAGGGTTGGGTTCGTTGTAGTACACAGCTCGCTTTCCTGTGAAAAATACGTGAGTGCATTGGACACGTCACGTCGACTCATCCTCACCTTTTGATTTAGAAGTCTTGCCAGTAGCTTTTCGAGAAGGCTCAAATAGCTTCTCGGTAGGAGAACGTCGGCCGGTGGACTTCGCGCTTTTCTTCTTGGTCAGCTTCTTGGATTTCGGCTCTTCAATGTATACCCCAGGGGCGAAGTCAGAGTCCGAGTCGAATTCTGAGGGGTCGGTCAGTACAGCAACATGRATTTGGTCAAAGTTGACAAGTGATAGACGTACCCAATGGAGCAGGAATAGACGACAAAGTTCCTGAGTAGAAAGGTCAGAAAGAGGTTATGAAAATCGTTGCTGCGCGTACTTTTGGCATAGGCATTGCTCTTCTTCATCGGTTCCGCCATGAGTGACGCGATGTACGGGGGCGTATGATTGTACCGATATTCTTCGTGCTGCAACTGAGGAGTGCGCTGACAGATGAGTTCCTCAGCCCCTAGCAGTAGGTCGCGTCGACAAAGGTATGGAGAGGAACTGATCCCCGGTGGTCGTGGTTGAAGTCAGAGTTGCAACAACGCGAACTTGAGACGCCCATTAATGAGTTAATGAGTCCGCTGACTAAGGACAATTAGGTCCGCTAATGCCTCCGGGAGGACTTCCTGACTGGGAGGTCAATGATCGCACTTCGCCGGCGGTGATGGCTTCGGACCCGGGCCGATGCCAGAAAACGAAGGCAGCTCTCAAGCTTAGAATTCAAGGGGACTGGCAGGGGCGGAAAAGAATGAACTCAATCTNCAACTTGTAGAAAGAGCAGTATTCATCTACCGTTTTACACATCATTGTTCTATCGTGCCTTGAACAGAGTATAGGTAATTACGCATCGATGGTTACCTCGACACCCGCGTTCGTCAGAGCAAACCTGAGTCTATGATGTAGGGTTTAATTGCAGTCAATGAGCCAATTGTTGGAAAATGCTCACTGGGATAGGTCTTGAGCAACCCAGCTAGGTTTCACGGCCTCAACTGACTCTCGAGAATGGGACGTGAGGATGCCAACGACCTTGCACCCAGCGGCAAGTCCACTGCGAATTCCGTTGGGAGAATCTTCGATGACGATACCTAAAGTTCATATTTGAGCATTAAAAAGAAACATTGGACGATTATTATAGTCTTACAGTCTGCGGGGTCCACTCCGCAGAGTTTCGCACCAAGAAGGTAAGGGTCTGGGCTGCAAAAGTAGATGGTCAGACAAGGAGCGAACGGCGTAAATGACTTGACTAACTTCGGTTTACCGTTCTCAACTGTCTCACTGGTAACAAGTACCTCAGGAATTGGTATATCAGACGTGGTCAAAGCCAGAGTGGAGTACACTTTGGTGGATGACGTGCAGATAGCCCATGAGGGATTGGGGAGGTGTCGACGAGAGATGAGCTTTGCAATTGGGGTCAAAATGGAGAGGCAAAGAACACTAGCGACAGCGAAAAGACGTACAGCACCCATAGCCTCGTTCACACCTGGAAGACGGATGATTCCAGGCCTGCCATTGGCAGATGCAGACGTGACGATAGTCTGTTCAAACCTAATGGCCTCACTCTGATGAAGGGGTAAGCAAATCTTGCGATACAGATAAAATGCACCCTCACTTCTAGCAATTCTGGATCGGTGATACCACAGTGGTTGCGTAGATTGTCCATCGTACGAACGCCCTGGGAACCTGCAGGCTGATTAGTTGAGGAGGGACATCATAAATAACCCATAGATATGCATGCCTTCCAGGATATGGGGGACATCGATGTGAGGGTACGTTTCCTTGAACGCTTCCCATGCACCTTCCAATCCTGCGGACGAGTCGATGAGGGTACCGTCCATATCAAAGAGGCTGGCAGTACCGGGTCTGTGTCAGGGAGTTCCGCCAGATGAGTTGGACTGGGAAGGGAACACGCACACAACCTTTGCTTGTACAACCGATGGAGACATCTTGGATGATACCTGGGGTGAGTGACATGCTGGTTCAATTCGGAGTGGATTTTATACATTTCTGGGAGCACGTTCAAGTCACTTCCGCCGACGAATTTGTTAACGACATGAATAACGCTATGCCCATATGGTGTTCTTTGGCAGTCGCCGTTCCGAAGTGACCGTAATGAAGAAGATGGAATCGAATGTGACAAGAACGACCGTACGAGTAGAAGGACCCGTTTCGGAGGGTCCTCAGATCTGAGCCCCATGACCTGACAGCGGTTTTCCTGGAACAAGTAGAATTTATAAGTTTGAGAGAGTACAAGCCAGTTTACATGATACACGGTTCCACGTCGAAAGTCGAGCGAATTGTACAGGATCAAAAGGATAAATCCGAAAATGGTGGTACATAAACTATTTATTTGAGCGGCGCTTAGATGTTGATCTTGTTCTCCGTCAAGCCGAGAATATCATTCGCGGCACGAATGACGATCTGCTCACCCTCAGTCGCATTTCCCGCCGCCACGAATTTCTCGAAGCCCATACCTCTCCTGGCCTCAGGACTCTTTAAATCCTTGTCTGTGGGCCGTCCGGTGAAGCCACTCTCTCCCTTGCCTCCAGGATAGTCCGGAGGAGGAACACCAGATAAGAATGTTGCGCGCTGTTGAGCCAGGTACTCCGCATTCCCAGCGGTGAGTGGGGCAGCACCGATGTACATGACGGAGGAGTCTCCCGTTCCTCCGTGCTTGGCCTCGACAGCGTGGATGCCGTCTATGAGAAAATTGATCAACCAAAGACTCAAGTCTGACGGATAGAAACATACCACAATGCCAGAAGACGAAGTCACCCGGTTCGACTCGGGGGATACTTGTGATCACCTTGTTCACTTCAAGGTGTGGGTGGGTAGCGTCGGAGAACTCCTGGCCACGTCCTGGTGGGGATCCGGGGAATGCAGTACTTTCGAGGTCGAGGCGCCAGTTGTCTGCGTCGAGGTACTCGTCTCTGGTCGCACATTCCTCCTCGGTCTTGATAGGGGAGAAGAACGGCCTCATCCAGAAGTACGCAGTGGCGTGCTTTACGGAGGGGTGTACACCTAATTGTGCGTTAAATTCTCCATATGAACTCAATGGTGCAGCACTACTTACGCAAAGTTCCTTCTCCAGGTCCAGTATGGGACAGACCAAGCCAACCCTGGAAGGTCCTGAAGACGCTGGATCCTCCCGGGGAGTCGTACATATCGGTGTTGGCCTTAACACGGCCGTCAATGTTCCATGGGTTCCAAGTCTCCCAGTTCTCGATGATTCCGTCTCGGTAGCAGGAGCTGTAGGATTCGTTCTCCCAGCGCTCTATGGTACCAGAATCCGAATGGGGCCCGAGAGCGAAGGAGGTGTCGCCTGCGTGGCGCTCCCTGCAACGGTCCGCGTAGAAGATTGGATTCCTACGGGAAATCTCGGCGCTGGGAGATGCATCCCACAGTTCATTCATACGAACGACCAGAGACACGAGACGACTGTGGATAACGCCGAAATTGTCAGAGAAATCCACATGGAGACAGGTCATCACACTCACGGGTGAGTACGAGCCGCTATCTGGGATGGGGTCCAGTAGAGCTCGAACACCTGAGGGTCGTGTGCGGGGAAACCTATGTCAAGATGCGCGTGAGCTTTCTCCATCCGTATCTGCTTACGGTAAAACCTTACCTTTGACGCCAGGGTTCTTCTTGATATACTCGCGTATACCCTCCTTCCAAGCCAAGGCAGTCTCTTGGTCGACCGCGCCTTTAATAACAACATTTCCGCACTCGCGAATGGCTTTCGCGACAGCGGAGTTATTATCTCCCTCGATCAGGTCCTTGTAGTTGACTTGGGGAATGTTCTGTTCATGGCCGTCGTCAGTATCCATCTTCTTGGATTGAGGTGATTAATTCACTTACATCTACTCCTTTGGCGGCCCACTTGGGGTTGTTCTCCTTGAGGGAAGCGAGGATGCTCCTCCAACCCTCTACAAGGCTACGCTCTGCCTCGGGAGTGCTGACCAGCTTTCTCTTGAGGTCAGAGTAGCGCTTTGGCAGCGCGTCCTCTTTGTCCCCGTTCAAGGACTTCCAGAACGCAGAGATATTCCCTTCCTGCTTCTTGTTCACGACACTGACTTGGAACATAGAATCCATAGAGGGAGGAGGGGCTACGTCCGCTGTGGCCATGGTAATATCCAGCTGTGAAGCTTGGGTGCAAGTTCGAAAGTGCAATGAGGGAGGCAAGGGTGGGGTAGGAGGTGATCTTATATGGCATGAATCGACGAAGCCCAGACTCCTCCATTGTTTGTTTGAGAGTCGGTCTCACAAGGTCACCGTCTAATTTCCTGTCAGATTACTACCTGGACCGAAACTGACACAGCAGGCTCCGAGATGGAGGTAATAATTATCATCGATTTTTTTTACTGTGCGAGGTCGCAGGGGGAAGGGAGATTTCACCGATCTGGGGTTGCAGATCCAAGAAATTCGCGGCCTGATTTTGTTTATCTCTTTTGGAAACGAGAAGGAGAAATTTCGAGGACAAGATAATTCAATCATACCCCATGTGTAGCGCCTGGGGAGGGGTAAAGAAGGTGTCTTTCGCGTGTCAGGTCCGATCGTCTCTATGCGCGTTGTGTTCGTCGTCTCGGTCTTCGGAGGGGACTAGTAGGCGCATGTTTGATTGTGATGCACTAATATCTACTAATAACCGGTACTTTAAATAGAAGCTCTCCGACACGCATCTGTCGGGGGCACCATCGAGTCACTCGAATTTCACTCGTTTCTGCAAGCTTTAGGAAAGAACAATTCTTTTGCTGAGTCTGAATGAAAAAGAGTATAGAATTCATTTCCCGAATGAATTCTACGACTACAACGGAGGGCGGTGTCATCACGAAGCACCTTATTCTGTCTTGATACAATTCCGGGATAGCGGACTTCGTTTATATNTCTCCTGGAATAGGGCAACAGCTCCCGTGAAGGAGGTCGGTAGCGAAGTGCTGCGAAGTGGCAACTGCACACTGGCAGCGGGGTTGCATCTCAGATCGAGCTCCGAAAGGAAAAGGAAAAGGCATGGCGATCACGCCGTCAATTGATAACCGATTGGTGAGTGGTCAAAACACCGATCAGGAAAGCTTTCCGGGTGGCAGGGTGAAATCCTATCGAGACGCATGGTCCGTCAGAGAGCTACGTAACACGAGTTGAACAGAGATTATTATTTCGGTCCATCCAAACTCGTATCAGTGTCCACCGCATTGTGTGTGTCTAACCCGGGTGATGACTGGCATGCCAGCGCTCTGCATTATCGGCTATTGGTTATGAATAAACCTCTTCAGCATTTTACGAGTCAGTTCTTTCGGTATCTCCGAGATTATTGACAAATTTTGCACAATTTCGGGTATACAGAAGCATCGCAGAAAAAATAGTCGGTCCAAATGGAGAACTCAAGCCACTGGCGGAAACCTGCCGCGTGGCAATTCGGGCGTTCGAGCTCAATATAGCCCAAGAATTATGTGAAAGATGAGATGGACATGAAAACCTCTGGCTCTCAAAATCAGACGACACTACGTGTCCGGACTACGGGACGAAAGATGCGGTGGGGACGAGTGTCCTTCGAAGCAGCGATCATAATAGTAACGCTAGATACATTCTGGTAGTTGTCAGTTACATATTCTTGTTCAGTTCCCATCATACAACATCTACTCGAAAATAACCCTGAAAAATCGAAGAACGTAGCAGTACCTTCACGACAAAAACACTGGAAGACGAGATTACGGAGGAGTGATAGCATCCATGACCAGCCCGATGGTGCGAAGCTCTTGAACAGCATCCTCTGGAGTGCACTTGACAGGGCCTTTACCAAAGATTGCGTCGTGAAGGGCCTGGTATTGCAAAGTGTCTGTGATCAATCACGGGGAAACATTAGCCATCGTGACTTATCAACGCCTTCGGAACTCACAGCAATCTTCGTAAGTCGGGCGAATGACACGCTCGACATAAGCACCAGATACATCATTTTCAGCGATGGTTAGAGTAATGGGAAGCCCCTGCAACGTGGATGAGTAAACCATCAGGTTCTATTGCAGAAGAGAAGACCGCGAACCTTGACATAGGCTGGAAAGCGGGAATCACAGAGTCAATCGTGTCATCTCGCAGAAAACGAAGATACGGTGCTTACGAGTGTCGTAATCGACGCGCACCCGCTTTCCATCTCCATATACTTCAAGGTCTGGAGTAGATAGGTGAGTAAGTCAACATCATGCATTACCACATGCATCCGAGGAAAGTCCGCTTACGGGCGTCAAACGAGCCAACAGAATCGTGTCCGGTCTCGTAGGTGGTGACGAAGTCGCCATAGTCGAAGAGAGCTGTGATCCAGCTTCCATGCCTTCCGGCACCAAGAACCCCCTTAGGAGGCCCCAAGAGCTCACGCATAGCAGAGAGATCATGGGATCCAAGACTGCAAAGGAGGCGCCAGGTGCTGACTTCTCCGGGGTTGGAAGCCCTGTTCTCTCCAAGACTGGCGAGTGCGGCAGCCTGAGAGCGAGCTTTCATATCACTCTTAGCAGAATCTGGTATGTCTGAGAAACGGACAGGGAAGAACCCGCTCTGATTGACAAAGAGATGATTCTACGGATAGATAGTTAGCTTTGGGACATGATGTGAAGGGATCGATAAGCCTACATAGCCGATGATATCTCGAACTCTGGCGTATTCAATCTTCTTCATAGACTTGACGATTTTCACTGCTTCCACGAAGGCTGCAGCGTACCTCCGCATGTACCCGATCCAGATAATGACCTGACAAACCCTTAGCGTTAGCTGAATATCAACGGAGTCGGGACGAGAGACACTTACATTGTTGCGCTTCTGGGCGTCGATGATGTCTTGAGCATCCTTTGTGGTCAAAGTCATTGGCTTTTCGATGAAGACATGCTTGCCCGCATCGGCAGCTTGGACTGCAGCGCTTGCCTATCAAGAGTGTTTAGTACGGCGATCAGGGACGCAGCTAACTCCACCGACATGGTACTCATCGGCAGCAATGACGAGCACAAGATCGACATCGGTTCTCTTAATCAAGTCGGACCTAAGCCCAAGGTCATCTGTAAGAATGAAGTAGAAAGTAAGGGAGGCGTACATACGCGTCGAGGTGGAGATCTTCCTTGGAAAGATGGAACTTGGCAGCACAATGCTCAAGCAGGTTCTGGGAGACATCGCACAGGGCGACGACCTTGTACAAGTGCGAAAGAAGGCCCAGAGTCGGAATCTGATGGGTATCGTGTGAGTACGGCCTCAGGGACAAGTCGACGTACTTACATGTGTCGTTTGTGCAACTTCACCTGCACCAACGATTCCGACGCGAATGATCTGGTCTGCAGTAAAGACCTTCTCAGCGGATGAAGAACCTGGGACGTGGGCCATTGCTTGTGGGTTTGTGGATGTCAAGTATGAAGAGCCTTGCGGCGTAGGACTGGGTATATAAATTTCGACTCGCGACCGGGGCGCAGCATGTACATCTTGGAATATGATTCGCGAGCATCGGGGCGCGAACGGTGAAACTCAGGGTATCGCGATAGGAGCAAATCTCGAGCCAGATGGAGATTTCTGGCAACCATCTCATTGCGACTAGTTCGTGGTYAGAATCTTCATCTTCCTCCGTTTCGGAAGCAAATTTGCTGGACTTGAAATCAGAATAGGAATTGAAGACCCTCGCTCGGCCGGTCATATCCGAATCGTGGGAGCCCGATGGTGCTGACAGAGACTTGCCTCCTGGTTCGCATTCCGCCTCTTACGTCCTCTAATCTACCCCGTCCCCAGGCGTCTCGAGCGGCTACGCGTATCACTGCCATGAGCTCCGCCCCCGCTTCGGGCTAAGACTTTAGCCTGCTTTCCCGGGGTGTAAAATTTCCAAAACTTGCATATCTTCAGTTTGCCAGAAATTTTGTTTTTCTTGAGGCAAAACCAGCACTTTCTCTCCCCAAGAGTATGGATGGGTAAGCTTGCATTCTTATAGCCTGAAATGCTTCGATGGGCTACGGGTTCGAATGCTTTATCATCTGTGAGCGCAGGGAAGTAAATATACTCTTTGGACTTCTCGCTCCATAGGTCCGACTATGCGGCTCTTCGGCGTGGCGATCAAACGTAATTCAATCGCCCCCACGGAGCTCTTTAACAGGCCTCGCCGTACCCTGCAAGGCTGTCCTTTCGTTTCTTCCTACCTGTCAACCATGTCGAAAACTCCCTCCCACTCCTCCGAGGAGACTCCCTTGCAGAAGCAACCTCCCAACCCTGTTCGGGCACTATGGGAGGAGCGACGCATCGTTGGATTGGCCTTGTGTAAGCTCTTCTCAAATCCGAATCGGAATGGGTGCAATCATGCTTAACGGCGCCCGTTCCTGCAGTTTGTACCCTTGGAGGCTTTCTTTATGGCTGTAAGTTTCCAGTTTTTCACTCTCTCATTTGTAAGCTCACGTCAAGCGTTCAATAGACAACCTTGGGATTTTTGGTGGCATTTTGGTAATGTCGAATTTCCAAAGGACCTTCCCCTCAATCAACACGACAACGATGAGGGGATTGGTCAGTTCGGTACGTTTGGTGCCCAGTATCGCAACCCGACCTTTTTCTGAAAGTTGCCTTCGCAAGATTTTAAATCTAGGAGCCTGGTTAGGAAGTCAGTCACGCGTTTTTCTGTGCGGAACGACCTGACTCTGACTCATTGTTCTCTATCTCTTTAGCCATGCAAAATGGCTGGGCCTCCGAGAAGTTCGGTCGGAGACGGAGCATCACTTTCGCATGCCTTTTCCTCGCCCTGGGAACCGCTCTCCAAACCGGCGCACAAAACGCCGCCTTTCTTTTTGTTGGGTATGCCGTCATGCTGTCATTTGGTTCCCTGTCATTCCTGACGACTATGTCCAAGTCGCTTCTTCACGGGCTTTGGAGTGGGTGCGCTGTCTGTAGGGACGTCGCTCTACAACACTGGTAAGTCGAATCGCTCTCACAAGCAGTTGTCCTCTGATCAATTGGATCGTGCTTTCAGAGATATCGCCGAGCTCCATTCGGGGGTCTGTTGGGAGTTTGTTTCAACTCTCAACTGAATTCGGCACGCTTCTTGCGTTCTGGATGTGAGTTGTCTGCAAATGCATGGCTTCGAGTGTGGTATGTCTGATACGAACCTCCTCCAACAGTGATTTCGGTACCAACTAGTAAGTGATGGGTAACGATCTAGCTAATGGCTTCTAACGCGCCCGTCAGCATCGGAGGAACTGGCGAAGGACAGAGCGAAGCAGCATGGCGCATTCCAGTGGGTTGTTTCGCCTATTGAGCTGAGCCGAGTAGTAAACTCACATTCAATTCCAGCTTGCCTTGCAACTCGCTCCAGGTATTATTCTTGCAATCGGGATTCTTTTCGCCCCGGAGTCGCCTCGTTGGTTGGTTAGTCAATCTAGGAATGCTGAGGCTCTGGAAGCTCTCGTTTCCCTTCGGAGGCGTCCCGCTGAGTCAGACGAGGTGCAGATAGAGTACCTCGAGATTTTAGGCCAACACAAGTTTGAGTCTGAACTCGCCGATTTGGAGAAAGATCCTCAAGCGTCGACAACGGGATGGCGTGCTTCTCTTTCGACTGCTTGGAAACAATGGTCGTATCTCTTCCGAACACCTGCTAACAGAAAACGTGTTCTTGTTGGAGGTGGGCTGTATATTATTCCGGAGCTTATAGAATCCGCTAACCACCCGCATTTTTCAGTGCTCATTATGTTCTTCCAGTAAGATTCGTCTATTTTGGTTCCTTCTTTTTTCCTAATGTCATTCAATCGCGATTCATAGGCAGTGGAATGGTAAAATACCTTTCATTTCTTCTTCACGTACATTTGAGTATTTACCAACGGTTCCAGGTATCAATGCCGTACTCTTCTACGCTCCTACAATCTTCCAGGGGCTCGGTCTGTCCGGCACGACTGTCTCCCTTCTGGCAACAGGTGTCGTTGGAATCGTCATGCTTATCGCTACCGTCCCTACGGTACTCTATCTGGACCGTAAGCATCGTATTCACTCAGCCGATATCCGCGGTGTCTTATCCATGATTCATCTAGGGGTCGGACGCAAGCCAACCCTCATCGCTGGCGCTCTCGCCATGGTACGTAGGCCTCGTTGGGAGCGACTTGTTTTCGCTAACTTCGATTTATTCCAGGGTGTCTGCCATGCCATCATTGCAGGACTAAGCGGAAGGTATCAAGATTCCTGGCTGACGCATAAGGTATTTTCTATAAGGAAGATTCTCTGCTTTTGAAGGTCACTAATCATTCTCCAGGCGGCAGGATGGGTCGCGTGCGTCTTTGTTTGGATCTTTTCCGTCGCGTTCGCCATGAGTTTTGGCCCAGTCAGTTGGGTTCTCTGCGCAGGTCGGTTTTCGGCTTCCTGTTTCACTTGGCAGAGGCTTCACCCCCATTCTAGAGATTTTCCCGTTACGCGCTCGAAGCAAGGGCCTCTCCATCACAGCTTCAAGCAGTTGGATTAATTCGTTCGTTGGTGAGTTCCCAGTCGATTGCTGTGGTGGGAGTTTTCTCAACTATTGTTGTCCACAGTCGGGATGGCCACCCCCACCATGCTCGCTAATCTGAGATTTGGCACATACATCTTGTACGTTACTGCCTTCATCTGTGTTGGTGTCGGATTGCTGAAGTATCTTTACAGCTTTGCCGCGTGGTGTTTCATCGGAGCGGCGTTCTGCTGCTTTATCCCTGAGACCGCTGGGCATTCTCTTGAGGTTTGTACATCGCTATTTTCTAATCTAAGTGTGGTGCTTACGGTCCTTTCGCATCCCCAGGAAATGGATGTTGCGTTTGGAGATACCAGCAAAACCTCCGAGCAAGATAAAGAACGCATGGCTAGAATCAACGCCGAGATAGGTTACGATAAGTATTTGTCGCAGAAGTCTCAGTAGTTGTAACACGTCTGTCTGTCTCTTGGTTTGTACCCGTATCTTTGTTGATTATCTGAATAAAGCTCTTCTTCTTAATGTGACCGTTCCTCCGACTTCTAATGGTGATGGCCAAGTAAAAATATACTGCACTCAAGAACATCGGCATGAAATGCCCGCCGACAGCAGCGATATCGTTATAGCACTGAGAAGATCGAGGTGCGGTGATGGACAAATCCGAGACGGCGAAGTTGCTGGTTGGAGGGTATTGATTGGAGGGTATTGATAGTAATTTGATACCATCAGTTTATTTCCATCCATCTCATTATCCGGACGGTTGGTTATCTACACTAGATGGATTGTATTTCTCTCTCTGAATACAATTGATTCATGGTAACAGAGGTTAGCCCGAGCGATTGCGTCGTGTTCGGTTTCCATAATGGTGCCATGTGGAAGCATTCAATTGCAAGTCAAGTTTTGTTGGGTTATCAATAGGGAAAGATTTAATAGATAGCCGTATCACTTTGAAGTAGCGAAGATTCGTAATCCGCACTCAGATGCTATTGGTGCCCATGTGCGTTGTCCTCCCAGTCCTTGAACTGCCTGTGTTCGTGTTTGGACAGGACAGGGTGAAAGGATAACGCCACATTCGTCATTACGTCGACGGATCAATTGCGAGGTAGGATATACTGAGGATATACTGCATCTCAAAGAGGCACTCGATCAGATCTCGAGAGTTTATTCTGGGCTCGGGTTTCGCGGAGACGCGCGACCCTGGCGATCCTCCTGAGTCTACACAAATTGTACATATATCTAATTAGTACCACTCAGCATGACCATTTCGTCCGGTGCAGAGTTTCTCAAGAGTCAACGTGTTATCAAAGACGGCGTCGACGCCTCGCTGCACCTCGCGGAAAGAACGAAACCCCTCGAATGGGATGTTTTCCTGAGGGAAAATCAACGTTAGAGTCGGGAACCAACCTATCTAATCGCAAGGGAAGGCACCTTTTCACAGTGGGCCGCGAGGTCGTCCCCACTTCCTTCTCTCATCTTTACGAAAAGCTGAAGAAGACAAAGGGATCAATTAGGAAGGGTTCTTGAGCGCTGAAGAAGATCAGACCAACCGTTGCAGAGCGAGAAGCGCTTAAGTCGGAAATCCTAGACAAGAATACCTCAGTTTGCGATGATTACGGGGCAGCGCAATGTCGTGATGCTTACCCATCGCCACTAAAAAAGATAGTATACCCAGGGTTCTTCTCCCTGAACTCAGAGATTGCAACATCCTTATTGTGCCCGAAAGGTGATTCAGGGTGTCTAAATTGGACACCCCAGGTCCCAGGTGAGCCATCTCCTCCTCGAAGGTCAACGTCGTTGGCGATAATGGTAAGCTGGGCTGCTTCCTCATCACCAATGAGATTAGAGATGATAATTCGGATGATAGGGCTCATGCCACTGGAAACCAATATATCAGCCAGGGAAACATTCCAGAAAGGGAGACTCAGCTCCGCACCTCGAGAGGATCACCAGGGGGATTCCTTTGGACTTGAGATATAAATAGAAGTCTTTGAAACCGGGATCAAGCTTGATGTTCGCTATGCAGTACGTGAGCGATAAGGAAGACAGGCGTTCGATGTATTCTTAGTTGACTTACCGGCACGGACGAGTTCGCAGCACTCAGTGAACGACTTATTTTGAGCGACTGAGTCAATCATTGCTCGAAACGCCTCCCTTGAGAGCATGATCAGCAATCGAAGCCTTGGGATTCGACGATCAGTGTAACTTTGGGCTTACCTGAATGTTAGTCCTTCATGGAGACACTTCAGCAGGAGTTCACGTCTAGCAGGGCGTCCCATCCCGAAGTTGTCCTGGAGGATGGAGGAATCGTCAGCTATCAAAGATTATGAAAGGAAGGAGAGATCTTACAATCATAAAGTCGTTGCTGTCCTCGCTGGACGGTGTCTTAGCACAGAATGTGCAAGTGAGACTCGGAGAAGGTATACTGACTCTGTAATCGTGCCATCGAAGTCGCTGAAGAATGCCAGGATAGCTGGATTCTTCAACTCCAACTTCTTTGACGGCACCGCTTTTACCGCTGCAGACAAAGGATCACGTCCGTTTGCAACTGGGCCAGTGGTAAGTTCAATAGTCATCTTGAGTTCAGAGGGTGGAAAGACACAAAGAATAGGTAATGCTGAGTGGAAATCTCTATCTTCACAACCTTTAAGTTCGGTAAAGCGTACCGGACAGGGACCCGAGGTAGAGGTCGATAGGGAAGCTCTCGATGATTGCTAAATTGATTCGAGTTTTCAGCGGCGCAGTTACGTGACCGATAGAAGCCAACATGGGTCTCGGTCATCATATCACTATCGGGAGGAGTGGATTCTCTGTAGAAGATTGGAAATTAGTTACGGGGAAAAGAAAACTAATCATGGATCCTTCAGAGCAATCGAGATTTAACACTCCGAGTCGGTATGAAGGGCAAAAAAAAANGCGATTCGAATGGCACAAAGTATTGAGTCAGCCATACCCGCCTGGGACCGATGTCATGGAGGCTCACGGCACGGTTGTTATCTCAGACTTTCGCAACTTGAATAACCCGAAGACTGTGCATATGCACTAGTGGCATTGGAATGTTCGCTGTCGCGAAAGAGCATCTAAGGAGGGAAGGTAAAACTGCAATCAGCTCCACAGTGTGTGCATAATCAAATGCAGAGATGATTGAGCGCTACTCTTTAGGCGATCGAGGCCAAAAATCTACGCTCCCAGAGATGGCACTGGCTGTGAGTATAGAAATGATAGTTATCACCCAGTCAAATGCCAGGGATATCGGAAAGCATCACTTCTCCGTTTCCAATCAAGCTCAGTTGACCAGCGTGGCTCCAACGTGCGCGCATGGTTTCGTTGATGAGCCCGCTGTGGTTGGTAACCATAAATGAGTGCTCCCCGTGGAATAGATGGAAGCAAAACAGAATTGATAGCCGTCGTTCACCTCCGCCCTGTGGCACTCCTGTGGCGCACTGGAGATCTATTTCCTTCTCCGATGAGAAGCTGCGGATCCAAAATTGGAATACAAAAAAGGGTGAAAATGGTGCAACCAAAACAAGGGATGACAGAGCTATATCCGTCCATGTCGGCGAGCATCAATCGGCCTTTCTTGACTTGCTCCGTTGGGAAATATGACCGGTCATGGCCTAAGCACATCGGTCCGAGATGGAAAAAAGGCCATTCCAACTTGCTGTTTGCCCATGGACTGTGGAAATCGAAAGCGTAGATAATACTTGAATAAGGGTATAAAAACTCTCCTAGGATTTACCTTTTTACCCCATCCCCCTCCGAAATCGTTCTTCTAGCTGCTTCTCATCTCTCTTTCAACGATATGACTATCATCACCAACGCGAACAGCCAACAGGCCAAGTTCCCTATCCCCTTCATCGAGAACTACAAGCACGTCGTTCTTGACCCTGCTAAAACCGAGCTCACTGAAGACCAACGTGATGCTTTGAAACACAACATCCAGGTAACCATTGATCTCTAAAATAACATACCTCATCGCGACTAACGATATCTTTAGTTGTGGAGAGACGCCATGGTCCTCTTCACTGCCAGTGGGAACGCTCGGGGTGTGGCCGGCCACACTGGTGGACCTTTCGACTCGGTCGTCGAATTGTGCATCCTCCTCGGCATCTTGGCTGGAGACCCTGATGGTGAAAAATACGTTCACACCCTCTTCGACGAGGCTGGTCACCGGTAAGGATTGCTGGGTACCTGGTGGCAGATGATATTCAAGAACTGACATGGAGACTCTAGGGTCCCTATTCAATATATGGTAGCCGCTTTCCGTGGCAAGATACCCGCTTCCAGCCTTCTCACCTACAGGGCTGCTTATTCTGGCCTTCCCGGGCACCCTGAGTTGAATCACCCGTCTGCTGATTTTTCTAGCGGACGTCTTGGACATATGGTCAGTTTCCAGGGTCCCAAAAATCTGACGAGATCAAACTAACCGAGATTCTGATTCCTCTACACGCAGTGGCCATTTGTTAACGGTGTCGCTCTGTCCGAGAAAAAGACTGTCTTCTGTCTTGGGTCTGATGGAGCCCAACAAGAAGGCAACGACGTTGAAGCTGCCCGTCTCGCTGTGAACTTCAAACTTGACGTTAAGCTCATCATTGATGATAACAGTCAGTATCGAATGTTCCTCACAATAATTTCGTTATCCCTGATTCCGTAACCACTTTAGACATGACCGTTATTGGGCCAAGTCGTGATGTTCTTCCCGATTTCGACATCGGCAGAACATTGGCTGCCGAGGGCCTCGCCGTGTTCGAGGCCGATGGCGAGGACGTAGATGCCGCYTATGCCGCCATTGCGAAGACTCTTCAGCACAAGGGTCCTGCATGCGCTATCCTCCATCGTCTGATTTGCCCCGGCATCGAGGTCCTCGAGGGGAGCAACCACGGCCACGACGCGATCTCGGTCGACCACGCCATCAAGTACTTGAAGAAGCGAGGATATGGGCCTGAAATCTATGGCATCCTGCACGAAATTCACGGTGCCAAGGATACTCGAGTTTACCAAGGAAGCAGCAAGGAGACAGACGGCAACCGATACGTCTTCGGCCACGCTGTGAATGCCTGCCTCGATGAGCTCGCCCCTGGTGAGGCTGAGAGGAGAGTCACCGTTATCGACTCTGACTTGCAGCTCTCTACTGGCCTTTCGGTGAGCCCAGCACCTTCTCGGTCGCCATTTCTTCGTTGCTGATGTGTTCGAAACACATAGTTCATTCGCAAAGAACATCCAGAAGTCTTCCACAACTCGGTAAGCCCCACTCGGTGTCGGTTATGACGCTTCCGGTCCTGATAAAAGTCCCCAGGGTATCATGGAACGGGCTAACTTGTCCTGTGCCGCTGGGTTCGGATTCAACAATGATAAGCAAGGTCAGTCTATTTTATTTCATCAAAGAATTGCGAAGACTCACCTGTACATTCAACTGGCCAGGCATCTTCTCCACCTTCACTGCTTTCAGCGAGATGTGCTTGAGCGAAATGACTATGGTACGAGGAGCCCTATCAAGACCCGTTTGGGAGACTGTATTCATCAATTCCAACTTTAGGCGCGCCTCAACAACGCAAATCTCTTGTGCCACTTCTCCCACTCTGGATGGTAAGTCAAAAATTTGACCCTGAGATCTTGCGCCTCCGATCTAACTCCTCTTTTGCTCCTTAGTGATGATATGGTACGTCGATCCCATTTCGGCCGACCCTGAGTTGTTGGAACGCTGGTCACTCAATTTTTCAATTCGATCTTTTGAACAGGCTGACAACACGTACGTGGTGGTGGTACCCACTCAATACTCCGATGATGAAATAGACTTTCTGACTTCTCCGCGCTACAGATGCCACTTTGGCGTGAACGGATTCTTCCTGGATAATGGCCTCGATGAAGCTCCGGCAACTGGACTCTACTTTGCAGCGTACGTCACTCCCCCAAGATCTTGAATGCATCCTAGTTCTCGATCACTCACCGACATCGACATCAATTAGTGATGCTGCGCAAATGTTCGCAGTCGTGAAGCGGATCTTCTGGGACAAGGGCCTGCGAACCGTCTTCAGCACTCGTTCAAAGGTGCCCTACATCCTCAAGGAGAACTCTGAGGAGAGATTCTACGGCCCCGACTACGTCTTCAAGCCTGGCAAGGATGAGGTACGCATGAACAAAAATTTCAATCTCAATCCCGGTGAAATCTCACCTGTCAATGTGCACGTTTTTAGGTGATTCGCCCCGGCACTGTGGGAACAGTCGTGTCCTATGGTGACATGCTCTACCGTGCTCTGGATGCCGTCACCACCTTGAGGAACGAGGGTGTCGACGTCGGACTCGTGAACAAGG
Organism: Candolleomyces aberdarensis; assembly: GCA_004126415.1. NCBI lineage: Eukaryota > Fungi > Basidiomycota > Agaricomycetes > Agaricales > Psathyrellaceae > Candolleomyces > Candolleomyces aberdarensis. The sequence goes on along the minus strand of SDEE01000541.1, from coordinate 5,264 downwards.
GTAAGCACATCTCTTCTTCACACCGGAGCCTCCTGTGATGTGCTGACGTGGTCCGATCTCGTTACCCAGTCACCTTGAATGTGATTGACGAAGAGTCCTTGAAGCAGATTAGCTCGACTGGCTTCGTCCTCATCGTCGAGGCATGGAACCGCAAGACGGGTCTCGGCAGCAAGATGGGCACCTGGTTGATCGAGCGTGGATACCACGTCAAGTACAGGTGAGCGTAGCCTTCGTCACCATAGTGGATATCGTCGACTGACGGCGTCTTTTTCAGCTACATGGGCACCCACCGTGACGGTATCGGAGGAACCTGGGAGCAGATCATTCACCAAGGACTTGGTCCTGAGCACATCGAGCAGAGGATCCGAGAGTTGCTCTAAGCTCAATAGAGTCGAGTGACTGGGTGACGTAGACGTCGAAGCATCATAGAGACTCATAACGGATACACGGATTTACAGCTTTCTTCACAAACATGATCTTTCTTGCTGTATACTAGAGATWAAAAGGGAAATTAGGGCAATCAGTCAATACGTTCACAACGCTTTCAAATACATACCTGTTCTTACATGGCATAGGTGTGCTCAACGCTACCTCCATCTGAGTATTAAGACACACTTTCGACGCAGTCTTCAAACTTCCGAACCAGGCTCGAAATTGCCTTTATAAAACCGATAGGAGTGCATGGTGACAGACGAAGAGCAAGATACCTGGCAGATCAAAACTCCTTTCCCGCGGTCAATGGTTATAACCACTCCTCCCGACCTCGATACTCGAAGATCGTAATTCGTAATAGCCTAGAATGACTCGTGCACCCACCTCGACCCTCTCTCCCATCAGAACATCCTAAACCACCCAAACTCCAAAAAAAGTTCAATTATATTATGTAGATTGTTCATATCGTCAGAAAGGCATGATATTGCGACATTTAAGAGAAAGAGCTCGATGAATCAACAAGATGCACGTCTTCTACTTATTCATTCGTGACAAGGAAAGATGCGGGTCATCAACAATAGACTAGAGTTTACTTGACATGAAATACATCGAAATTATACCACAGATTACTTCGAGAGGCTGGTAGGATAATTGCCCAAGAACGCATACCTGTCATCGGTAGGCGGGGTAATCTTGACTGCACGGCCGAGGCGTTCGTCTGATTTTGGTAGAAAGACAGTCAGCAAAAGAGTAAACAGGTCGCAAAGCAGAGGAACTTACAAATGGGATCACTTTCTTCAGCCTGGAAATGCTTCAAGGGCCAGGCTGACCCAGCCGTCTGTTCGTCCTTCCTCAGCTGCCTTTGGTCGGTCTACAAAACATGCATCAGATCAACGGGACGAGAAAAGATAAACGCTAAAACAGACGACATACCTCGATCCTAGTCTTATCCTTGCTGGCGAGCTCAAAGTCACCTTCCCTAATCCCCTTCGCAACAACCTCCCACAACTTCCTCGTCTCATATTGACCCATCTCTCCATTGGCCTCACCACCGACCACAACAGCCTCCTCCTTCTTCGCCCCAGTACCAGGGGTGACATCATGGAACTTGGTCCCAGTCAAGGCACCGGTAGGTCCCGAAGGGCCCTTTGTCCAAGTACTCGTCTCATGCCAAGTCCCTTCAACCACATACTCCTTCGCACTCGCCAACGAAGTCGACGACGCGTTCCTGGAAGACGAGAACCATCCTCCTCCTCCACCACTACCACTGCTCGCGGTCGCTGCAATAGGAATGGCAGTGTTGCCTCCCTGCCCAGGAAGCGGGGTCACAGTCGCCTTGAACGAGTGACTCTTGCCAGAAAAGTAGCCTTTGCCTTTATAGTCGATGACAGAGGTGAAACCGCCTCCAACGATGTGGGTGGAGTCGACGAGCTCGATGTAAGGCGAGCCATACCAAAGGCCGTCGATACGCAGACGAGGGAGGGTGATGAGGTAGTGGTCGGTCTCGTTGACGGTAAGAACGGCATGTCCGATCTGCTTGACAATGACAGAGCCGGCTGTAGGTAATCAAGATCAGAAAACGAGGTCGCCAACGGGATGCATCGGATAGACCTACAGCTAAAGGTGGTCTTCTGCGCGTTGTGTCCGGTAAGCTTGAGGCCCTTTGATTTGTTCTCGATGAAATAGGCCGTGATAGGTGGGTGATGCGAGACTTGCTCGACGAGCAAGTTGGTCTGTCCTCGACCGTTCTTATCAGGCCAGTACCCATAGAACAACCTGTCAAACTACATGTCAGCATTCACCGGATCTTTGGAAATGAATAGGGATAACGACAACGTACTCTCCGAGAACAGGGTTGAGAGGCCTGGAACATTATAGATCAGTTGTTATACCAGAAAAGGGGCCGATAATGAGCACATACTTCTTTTCCGACCCCATCTCCTCGTTTCTCGAGGTGTACTGATCCTTCAACGTGCTCTACAGCACACCCCAAGCGCATCAGACAACAGGAGATTAGAATCATGGAATAGACACGTACGATAAACCATCGGAGCACAGCGATGTGCCTGTCCTCCCCTTCCTTCGCATCGGCAATGGCGGCGAACAGGTCGGGCCGCTCGCACCAGTATGCAGGGAACTCTGTGAGAGACACAGGGGACAAGATGAAGGGCGGGGCCGTCAACGAAGAGAGGTCTCCCGAAAAGGACGCTATGCTGTCGAGGTGCCAGCGATGTGAGCCACAATACTCGGCCGCTGGGTGGGGCCTACGACATACGATTTGAGRAACGAGCTCCAGCTGCCTCGCTGGGCAGCGGGGACGGCCTGCAAAGGAGGGTGAGTGGTCGTCATCGATGCCGATGCCAGAGAGGGCACTCACGTCGCCAACAGTCTCAGTCATGGTTCAGGGATGGTGGATGCAGAGGATGGTGGTGGTTCAGAGGCAAGTGACGACAACATCAATCTCGCTCCATCTATCAGCGCCCAACTTGGAATCATCAGGGCGATGCTCACTGCTCGGCACTCTGGACGGCGACAGGGTCTATGAAGAAATAATGATAATAATCGTGCTGCTACTACATTTCTACAACATATCGTTTATTACATACACTATTAGCAGAGGGTATGACGGCCGTGAGGAGGAAGGAGCAGCTAATATGTGTAGCAGGCAAATAGCATTTCGGAGATCCCAGTGCTGCTTAAAGCAAGTACATCCCGGGCAGACGAATGAGCGAGAGAAGGACCGAATAGCGACAAAGTGAGACACGGGACAACGAAGAAGAAAGGAGAGTACAAGCGAGAACARGAGCCAAGTTCGAGACAGCAGCTAAAGGGAGGGGGGTATGAAAAGATACTAATATACACAGCACACACAACAGAGATGGTAGCACGACGTGTCTACTCATCGTCGTCGTCTTCCTCGCCCGATCCAGAGGCGGCGGCGGCGGCAGCAGCAGCAGCAGCGGCAGCGGCCTTCTTGCTGGTGCCCTTGCCATCGTATGTATTTTTCTCGCCCTCGGCGCGGGCCTTGTCCTTGTTGGCTAGATCGACGTAGGGCTTCTTCTCCTCGTCGTCGAGCTCCTTCCACTTGGCTCCGAGAAGCTTGCCAACCTCGCCTGAAAAAAAGTCAACATCCATCAGCAAGGAGGGCTGAAATTAAAACATACCGAAGCCAGCATCGGGGTTCTCAGCCTTGATCCTCTCGCGCCAGTCCTGGCTGAAGAACATGTAGGCAGAGAGCGCCCTCTTGGGCTTGTTGGGGTCCTTTTCCTTCTTGGCTTTCGATGCTGCGGCACGGGGAGCCTTCTCGGCCTTCTCAGCGGCCTTTCGCTGTAGGGTGGAAAAAAGTTGCATGTCAGCGCCCGGGATCGGTTTGACTGCGCCCACGGCCGCCCAGGACGGCGACGACGAGCGCAAGTAGAGCAGACACGAACCTTGGGCTTAGCAGAGTCCTTAGGCATCTGTCGGGAGGCAAGAGAGAGCATATAGTCAGCATACATGCACTGGAGAACGCAGGTCGGCAGAAATAAACGAAAACATGAACACGTATCCCCCCCGTGCCAGCTGGCAACGACGCAGATGCGAGTTGTGCACGCTGGAGATGCGGGCGTCGACGCGTAGAGGGGCCTGACGCGAAGGGCGCGACGCGGCTGGAGATCATTGATCGCCAAACAAACAAAGCGCGGTGGGGGATGTGGTCGACGACGCCCAGGGGTGCATCGACGACGATGAGAGCCTGAAAAGGCACGGACGGTGGAGAGGACACGTCGAGGACAGCGACACTCACAGTTTGTAATTAAGGGAGGAGAGGGGAATAAAAAAAGATTTAGGCGTAGGGGACGAGAGTGTAGCAGACAGCTGTAGCGGCTACGCTGGGTTGGCTGGGGCACTGGGCAAGCAATAGCAGGGGCGATGGCACAACTGGGCCCCTACGCCMACCCGTTTAATGGGTGGGAATCGCCCGGCAATTCCCGCCACCCTGTGCACAGATTCAACGAGCCCAAATAATACACAATACTCCGCACGGGCCGCGTGGGCGCAAAGTCGGATAGATTGATTGCTACATGCGAGATACATCAGGTTTCAGGCCATTTCGACGTTATATACGTGAGCGCCAACGCAACATAACCGAGGTCGCTGGACAAGAGCATCGAGCGTTCGTCAATGACAATGCTCGTGTCTTTGTGTTCGAGGGCCCGGCCCGGAACGACGTCTGGTTGTGATTCAATCGGCGTATTCTCAAGAGCTAGATACTGTCGTTGAAGTAGCGTGAGCTGTCGAAACGGGAGCTGGAGCATATCGAGACACACCTTGTTCATAGATTGTGCTAAATCGTCCTCTTCAGAACCTTCTGAGACCCTGGACGGGCCAGGAGGGTACACCTTGCAAAAAATCAGGGCAGGGAACGCAAGAAAGAATAACCATAGAACGCACCTTCTCAAATTTGGACCGTATCTCTAATTCCCGATTCAAGTCTTCACCTTCTTTGAAGGAATCGTTCACGTCCACTTCAGCGAGGTGCGCGCTCTTGACAACACAAACATCCCGAGGAGAAACAACAGCCAAGGGTTTGCTGGGATCGTTGATTTCGGAGCGCACGACCTGGTCAATGAGGGGCTTGGAATCACCTTCCCCAGGCGAGGATCCGCTGGTATTTCCAATTCCAGAGCGCATGCTCGATGGAGAGAGGCAACGGAGTTTATTAAGCAATGTCTCCTTGAACCCACCATCCTCTCCGAGCAAGGAATTGCTGATTTCGGAACGCACGCTCGACGAACGGACGCGACGGAGTCCAACAAGCGATGTCTTTTTGAAAACACGACCCCCTCCGAGCG
>SDEE01000540.1:0-34575 GCA_004126415.1 Candolleomyces aberdarensis | reverse complement strand
AAGCCCTGCTACATCCCATCGTCAAAGTATTAAAAATTGGCGCAGCTTGCTTCTGAGCAGATGGGGGTCAAAGCAAGATGATGCCAAGATAGGAGGTCAACGTGGCAGAACGCAGAAAAGACATACAGAGAAAGACTGGTCAGAGATTGAGGTGCCAAGAAGTAAACAGGGATAAACTGATCGAGGACGTCTCTTTCAAGATACTTAGGGATTCGTGATCCAGGGAGAAAGAATCAATTCCAACAATTGCTCAGGAATGACTCTACTCCCTCGCCAAACAATTAGGCTTTGAAGACGCATAGTTTTGGGCATGGAATGAAGGAAGAGAGAAGCCGCTTGGTATCGACGTTTATGACTGACCGACATGTCCTGGCGGCAACGACCGAATCCGTGCAGGCGTCGACTGAGCGAACCACCTTCTCTCCCCTGGGCTCTGCAGATTTACAAAATGAAGACTGTGCAGTCGAAAAAAAAGCTGGATTGGCTGCCCAGCATAATCAAGAATGGGCTCTAAAGCAACAATAAAAGAAGAACCAACCATGAACAGGAGCGGACGCAGCAAAACGAAAGAGCGCAAAAATCATGTACATGTACTGTATCTAACATCTAGAGGCGTCTAATGCATCATATCACGCATATCCAAGAAACTGACTTTTGTTTTTCTGCTCAATACCGTCGTCGTATCCGATTTGTATGCTTGGAATGAGAGAGCACTGAGGATGCTTGAGTCGAGTCGATCTTCGAACTTGTGTCCGTTCTCTTGATAGTACGAATGCTCACGTAGATGAAGGATCATTCGACTTGCTAATATTGAGTGAATAACACGTTGAGGGCTGGTCGCAGGAGATGAGGGTGAGTAAAAATTGATATGCTAACGATACCCCTGAACGGAGTACTTACATGATAAAAATTGTACTGGCTGTCGGCTATATAGGTCGTGGTTAGCACCATGAGAAGTCCAACACATTTGTTTGTCACCTACGGGGAGCAAGAGTAAGAGGGCAATATTAACAAGGGAAGATCCTGCATTCAGTGTTACATCAGGAGGCTCGGGCTCATACAACGAGTGTTATTTACCTGTAAAAGCAAAGAAAAACGCGATTCCGTCCTGGTAAAATGTGGTGATGAGTGGACTATGCATCCGCCGATGCCTTTTAAGCCCGAGATGCACCATTGCTAAGAGGACGACTGTGGAGTGCGCGAGAGTCAGTGAGATCTTTTCGATCTCCCGAAAAAGGAAGTTCACTGGTTTCATTGGCCATGAGGAGGCCGAAGATTGCTGTGGCAAAATGAATCGCGCCAAAGAATGGTAGGCAGATGCCAAAATGCACAGCGAAACCTGAAGTATCTATCACAGCGACGTCCTCAGCCTGGTGCTGTTTGTAGGATTTCTTTGCTAACGCACGGTGGGCAAAGAATGCCTCAAGACAATGGCCAGCGACTTGAACGACAATGAACTGGAGGGGGAGCCAGATGCCGTAGACCTTGCTTTGGCCTGATAGAGCGTATAGACGAATGAAGATGACAGCTAACAGAGGTGCCATGGTGGCTGTGAGTATCGTCACAAGCCTGAGCTGACCCCCTGAAACGGCAATCCTATTTACCCTCAGACAATGCAATTCCTATCAGTGTGATAACTTGTATGCTCTGCATCAGTTTTTAGGATAAAATGTAGAGAATAGAGGCACTCACCTCCGAAGACAATGAATGTCATCTGGCACGTCTGAATGCCAAGTTGATCTGTCAGGCCCGTCGGTCCTTGCACTGATTAAATGTCGAACGAACCTCAACTTTCTCAAGCTCGAGATCTGAGGGGCCCAGAACACGAGCATTAGCTCAGAAGGTACTCAATGTATTCTCGGAGGATAACTTACAAACATAGTAAAGGACCATATCGGCTAGGAAACATCTGTTGAGGATGTACAAAACCTTGACAAGGCTCCATTTTGAAGGCCAGATCACTTCGGTCTCGAGTGGGAGTGTGCTGATCCAGTCAGTAACTGTGACTGTTAAAGCGATGTCTTGGACATCATGTTGCGAGTAGAACGCTCAGTCGGTAAATTTCGCTCATAAGTACATTCGGTCTCATGAAGTCCTTACTTAGCGCGTGCTGCAACAACGTTCAAGGTTGGACTCACCCATCAGCTGGACGATCCATTCTGAAAGCGGGTGATCCCACCTACCCTCGAGAGAATTTTCCCTCCCACCGCCACGTCCAAATTGATCGTATCCATTGCTCTCAGCTTGGGTTGGTGCAGTAACACGAAGTCAGGCGCTCGACAACAAGGTGAGAAAGGTGTGAAAGGAAGTCGCAAGGGGTCTGACTGCAGCTATATACCCTCATCGATGGAAGCCAAGCCATAAGATATATAAATGAAGTTACGATCTCAAGTCGGGGCAACCATCACCTGGAGGACGTTTGATGATCTCCAGTGAACTTGGGCATGAAACAGATGAACGGCAAGAAACATCATCTTCGTTCCGCGTTGAATAGGAGCGACGAGTCTTGACTCAAGGGGCTGCAGCAGTCGTAACGTCCCCAACACGAACCAGGTTCTTGACTGTGATATAGAACCCAGCTTATTTCTGAGTGTGAAATTCGAAGGCTCTCGGAATTGATCATGGCTCCTCGATCAAGCTTCGGGTCAACTTGTCGCCTTCTTGCGACTGTAAGCGTTTAAGAGATCGCTTTACGTATGGTAGGTGCCTCGGAGCCTACTCCACCTTGCCGGCTGGGAGGGAACTACAAATCATCAATTACCATCCTGCGACGGTTGCTCACCTAGAAGATAACGACGAGCTATTTTCGTTTTTTTCAACGATGGGCAAAAGTATCACTTGTGTTTAGCGATACATATTGGCAAAAGGCACAATTAAATGGTATGTTCTTCACATCTATGCAAGTGTGTATGGTAGGCCGAACAGACACGGATAGAAAGCTGGTTCATCGTCGTTAACGGGTTCTAGAGACGTACTAACACCCAAAGAGCTCCTCCAGTGCCCTGCTCTACCCGAACTCCTAATTGAGCTGCGCCTTGAAACGTTCCGTGTCGAAGCGTAGCCTCCTACCTCTTTGCTTCTCTTGTACCAGGATACAGAGGTTCATCTTTGTCGGAATCCAGGTCCACGGTCGGCGCGTCAAACAGGTTTTGACTCCCCGTCGACGTAGAGGGGGAGGGATAGGAAGGACCTGGATCTTCAAGCCTTTCCCCACTCCGCGGTGGGACGTGTGCCGTTGTTGTCGCTGGTAGAGACGGCCTTGCCGACTTCGACATGAGAAAGGGTGATAGAGACTTCTACTCTTCCATAACCACCCCTCTTTCCTTCTCCGCCCCTTCATACCCTCCCTATTGATTCTAGTCGTCCCCCCCCNTTTCAACCCGAACCCGAACCTATACCACCAAATGAATCCGAGGTGGGCGTGGTGGGCAAGTCCAATCAGCTATTCCGTCCTAACTTCGAAAGGCGATGGCGAACGCCTAGGCTTTGTCTTCGCCGGAAGTTGAGACACCACGGACAAGATACGACCACAGATCAGGAGGAATCTTGGGTACGATGCTGTTGGTGAGGGAACGGTTGAGGAAGAGGCGATGGTGCATGGAAGGACGCTGAGACCGGCATCGCTTGACGAGTGGCGTTGTTGCTGATTGTGCTCACGTTGTATTGGAGGTAGTGGAGGACGAAACATCGGTGAAGTATCGGTGGGAGGGAGAACAGGTATTGAGGAGGTTGATGGAACAGTGAGCCCGTAGCACCCAAATAAGTACGATATCTGAAAATGGAAAGAGAGTTTAGAAAAGACAGTCGGCGTTGAATCAGTCAAGGAAACGAGAGCAGAAAGAGCACGCACGAGCAACCTTCAAAAATACAAAGCCTTCTCCTTCTATAACTGATTCTCGGCCCTCTTCGTCGAATGCGCAACTGTGCCTGCCGGAAAACTTTACTCGATGGAATTCGACGCAGCGTGTCCTCCCCTCTGACTACGTTCAATCGAGAGCACGAACGCAAGCGGCAGACGAGGGTATGAGAAACGGAGCCGAAGACGAAGTAGAGGACAGGGGGCATCATCGGCTGTATAGGCAAAATGTTCGCTGTAGACTGATGGTGCTGGTCGAAGAGGTGGGACGAAAGAGGTCCGAGTTGCTGGAGCGGATTTGCGTCGGACCTCTGGAAGGAGACTCATCCTCCAATCTTGCTGGAGGGACGATGGTTTCGGTGGTCAACCTAGGTCGGAATTCCTGCTAAACTCGGGCTTCTGAAAGGTTTCTGTGGTGGGCAGACGTTGCAGAGCCCGCTTTCTGGGTCGAGGAAGCTGCGATGAAGGTACCTAAGCAGCCGCCTATATAGAATGAATGCGTTTACGCACCTTGGACAAACGCAAGACCTCTATTGAGGTCCTGGCCACTCTGGGTGGACAAGATGTGCCCATGCGGGAAGTTGGGAGCAGAGCACTTCAAGATCTATCACTGGGATCAGCTGCTGTAGTCAGAGATGAGTTGAGAGACTCACAGTGTCGGTGCCGTCCCCTCGACCACGCGCTCACTTCCGGTACACTCCGCGCAATCTCTCCGGATATTCATCGTCCTCCTCTCCACCTTGCCCCATTTTCCGCCAACTCCCTCAAGCGTCGGATTTTCGATCGTTCTCGCATTTAGGGCTGGTGCGTAGCATAGACGGCGCATCGACGATTGTTGTGGTCGTGGTCAAGAGCAACAGCGACCGGCCGTTCCCTCTTGCGACCATGACGTAACTCAATTCACGGACCTTTTTCGCTCTCCAGCTTCGAGGTACGGCTGTTAGATATCTGCCTAACTTGAAAGAATTCTATGTATCCAAACAGCGAACTCCCCTTAATGAGTGAGAAGGGCTGAAGATCTGAGAATCACGTCCCATCTGCGTTCTCTAAGCAGCTTCGATGTCTGCGCGTTAAGTAGTGGGCTGGGCTCACAATTTCACATAGGATTGATCGTGCAATCAATTCGCTGCCCGCCAATTATCCCTCAGGCTGACAATGTTGTGCCTCGAGCCAAGAGTGGACAATGGGATCATCAAACACTGTTGATCACAACAGTGGCAATAGGCTCGACGCTGTCGGCATGAGAGAGGAGGAACAACAACGTCGGCACAGACAAATGACCAAATCAAGTCCGGTACCAAATTTTACACCTTCGATCACTCGTATTGACACTATACTTAGCACCGTATATCTCTCGACATAAACTGTGTGATGGAGTCACATCCATGACGATCTCCAGTCATAATTGGCCCGGAACGTCACTTATAGCACACGATGGAAAAGGGCTCGTAAGTAAGCGTGTTACAAGGTTCGGAAGCCTTCGAAGCTCAGGTCAATCATAAGTATTAGGATGAATATTCATCCACGCCTGAGCTCTATACACATCGATGCCAATCTAGATGTCGACCTCCTCGAAGAAAGGCTCTAAAAACCCAAACGAGGGGTACGTATGTTCGGTTACCTCTTGTTTCCCCGGCCCTGCTCCCTCCAATTTCGGAAACTTGACTGAAGCTGTTTCCTAAAGGTATTCATCGTCTTCCAAAGCGGATGCATGCACATGCATTTTCCGGGCGTCGAGTGAGGAATGGTGGTGGTCAAGATCAACCCCGAGATCCCGTATGACGTAGAGCAGTGAATTACAGCCTTCGCTCTGCGGGAGGCCAAGTCGACAATTGGAGCTGACGATCGAGAATCCTCGAGAATAAGTGCTTGAGCGCTGGCTCAGGCTCAATTCTGTAGCTTGGATTCTAGGTTGAATCATGCTGCATGGTTGCGAAACGCCGAGTTTTAAAGCTGTGCGTTTGGTTAATTGAAACATCTGATAGGCTCCCAACGCAACGGTGCATCCTCTGACCTAAATGGCTTACCTTACGGGTATCTAACGGAGTCGTGAGTAACTCTCAAAGCCATCAAAGAAGTCCAATGCGAGGGAGTCGCAGGTGGCGAGCTTCATTTGGTGTGTGCCGCCGTCTTTCGTACACTTACTTTGGGACCATGGTGCTATGACGGAGGTTAAATCCTTGAGTTTAAGCCATTCGTGATTTGGGATATATTTTCTCTGCAAGACGAGTTCGAAATGCCGATAGAGAATATCACACTGAATAAGGATCCCAACGTTTCACTGATTCAAGAAGTGAAAGAAGGGTCAGTTAAGTTTTGGTAGCAATAGCCAAGCGTTGAACGAGGGTGAATATCGGGTTGTTATCGCAACTGGGTTCCGGAGGTGAGGAAGTCAGAACCCTGTTATCTATCGCTTTCAGGTAGCCTCGAGAAGCACAGAATGAACTGGTCCTATGAAGCGACAATCCATGCTGAATCCGCGGGAAAGGAAAATATCATCCCACGTCATTACGTAGGGTGCTGTGCGATGTATCCCCCGGCAAGAACGAACGATTCTATCTTCTGTGATTGTGGCTCTCTGCATAGTTGGCTCATAGCTTAGGGATGTCCGAGGGCCATCAGAGGGACTGTGTCTCCTCCTGTGGCGCCTGATAAACACAAATGTCTAGATGAACATCAAGCCCGGACCAGTAATCGAACATTGCCTGGGAAAGATCTTCCGTTGGGGGTGACATATGCCAAACACAGTGTTATGCCACCGTCACGGGGGGAAATCCCACGGTTTCCGAAATCCCGTTTCTTCTGATATCGAAATATAGTACAATGAGGCGAGCAAAAGGCTGAGACAAACTTGAACACACAGGGAACCGACACACAAGCTTGCCAAGTCCACGGTCGGTAACTGCGACAAGGTCTCATCTTTTGGAAGACATGTCCCGCAGATCAAAGAATGAGGTATTCTGTCCCCTTGTCGATGGCCCTCGTCCTTGAAATGTCATAGGCCTGTGTGCAAAGAGCGCGTGGCCTGTCGTATACCGCTCGTCAAAGCTGTGTCCGTGTTCTTCAGTGTATGACTCTTGTCGTAGGTGCAGAATCATCCGACTCGCGAGCATCGAATGAATGACACGCTGGGGTCTGAGGAGATGCCATCAGTCAATTTCGAACCAGGGTAGCATGGTCAACTCACATCGCGAACACCGTCTCGTTAGAAGGCTGTCGTTGAGATTTTGTCAGCAGCTGTGGAGCTCTCGAAAGGAATTAGAAGCACGCACGAGAAGAGATGTGAGCATCGCAATGTTGATCCCAGACGACGCTATGTAGGGTGTAAGTGATCATCACTGTGCAGAAACACGAAACTCACCAACGAGAAGCAGGAAGAAAATGAACCCGTCTCGATAGAAAATCTTCACAAGAGGGCTCCGTGTATGCCGATGTCTCATAAAACCAATATAGAGCATCACGAGCGTGATCACTAGTACCCCAGATGAGCGAAACCCGCGCAACAAGGTCTATCTGATTCGCTCACAGGTTTCGTTTGCCATCATTAAAGCGAATAAAATAGTTGCATATAGGGGGTTTGCGAATGGTGGCAGACAAGCCAAGTGTTGAGGGACGGGTGAGGGTACCCCTGGGGGACGTTCTAGAGTGAGACTCCCGATCCATTCACAGTGCAGCGTCGTCACTCACATCGGAATGAAGCTAGGAAAGGTCCAAGGAGGGCAAAAATGGCGGCTTGTACGGCGAAGAACTGCACTATGAGCCACCGGCGAAAGAACGTGCTCTGTCTTGATAGGGCGTAGAGGCGAATGAAAATGACAGCTGAACCAAGCAGAGGTAAGTTCGATTATAATAAGTAAGCTTCTGGGTAACCTGCGTGCCTTCTGACATTCCGAGCGATAGAATAAGCCCCACTAGTGTCTCGAGCGTAAGAACACTGCGCCAATGATGTCAAGTCCACGAACCTGAGCTAGCAAAGTATGAGATTCGACACATCTACGAAGGAAGTAGTTTTGAAGTTAGACGCAGTGGACTGTGACGTCCGAGTGAGGCTTCTAGAGCGAACCTCAACATCGGAAACCTTCATGTCTGTTGGCGTTGTGTTAATGCAGCATCTTACATCTCGGTCATGAAAAGACTGACATATGTAGTTGAATATGATGTCGATTGGGAAGTACCGACTGAAGAGGTAGAGGAACTTGACCAGGTTCCATCGAATTGGCCAGATAACCTCCACTTCAAAAGGTAGAGTATGTAGCCAGTCTGCGATCTACCGAACATCGTTAAGTGACCATGACACACTCTCCTCCAAGAGGTGCTCAGACTTACCCATGCAGTGACTACGATGTCTAGCGGAAGTTAGGGCTAATTCAAAAAGGTTTCCTTCGCAAAAATGTCAGCGCATACTCACTGTGAGCTTGCTGCGTATGGACAAAATGAGTGAGCAGGTGAGGAGCAGCTGCGCAGCAACGACGTACTCTAGATATGATCTTGTTTCTGATTAAGGTGATGAGAAACTCAACATCCATAGTCTCTGAGCCCTGGCTGAGATCGTACGGCGATGAGTCCCCTCTAGGATGGCAGAGAGCACAGGTAAAGAATCAGTAAGAACCAAGCATTCCGTCACAAATGATAGCTCCCCGCCCGTTAAGTACGCATTAGTACTTTGTCCCACCAATAACAGTTTTCGAATTCCGGCAACGTAAACTATACTGGTCAGTATTTCGTCCGTATTGATCATCATAAGCACACAGAACGGGGCTCATGGGCGACGGAGGGAAGGTGGAGTTTGGCTGTCCGAAGTGGATGCCTGATGGGATGGGTAAACTTCTTTGCCACAACCCTTACCTTCTCGTTGGTGAATCCGATGGTTATCATCTGATAATTTTCCGCTATGTAGTGAAGAGATGCAAACACGGTCCACCTCCTTCCATATCCACCTCCAGCACGCCGTGCTTGGGGTACAATGGCACAAGTGCTACTCACCGTAGCTCGTTAGTTTCCGTGTATGTCTTTGTTCCCGGAACGAAGAGTATCACCCCTTCCCTGTAAAATTCTGATCACACTAGAGATAACTTATTGCCCTCTTTTTCTCCCTCCTCACGACTGGTTCCAACATTTCATCTCCTTTCATGACAAACGTCTGTTGGGCCGACTCCCCAATCTCCCTCGTGCACTTATTCCTCGTATAATATCCGATCGACGATATACAATATCCTATATAACACCCCGAGAAGGAGGACGGGTATAATAAGATCTCGAAAAATGATGAGCTTGGCGGAGAAGAGTCACAGTAAGAAATCGAAACAAACACTTCGTAATGAATGGCAAATAACATGGGACCACAGTTACTCGCAGCAGCGAGGGTGAGGACCGGTCCGACCGGACAGCCTTTCTCTTCGAGATCGCCTTCCAGGTGAACAGAAGAGTACGGGGTGCAGAGGGAGGAAGAGGGCGAGGGAGAGGGGAAACATGTTGGCCTCAGACCACTCGATTTCGAGGTGTAGTGGGACTTCGTTTGCTCTCTTGGAAATCGCGTTCTGGCTGGAGAACTATCGCCGCAGATTAGTTCGAGCTGGACGCTGATGCTCATCGAGCTCCTCACCTGCCTGTATCACTTCCAACTGAGCTATGCCTCGACAAATGCCAACGTGAAGGCATCGTAGGCCACTTTCCTCCTCCCTTTATACAGTTGCTCTTTGCGTTGCTCGAGTCGTAGCTGGGGCCCGGGAGATGAGATCGCTGCTCCCACGCCGCTTCCCCCCTCTCCTCAGTGGGATTTCTGGTGCTCCCTTCCTCGACCTCTTCCAGTTGGGACCGGAGGTATGTACGCTTGTAGACTTCGAACTGTTGGCAGACGATGCGTAGTGGTTTAAGCATCCACTCGTCCACACCTCACAGCCCTAGCGCCCCCGACCTCAAGCCACCCCCGCCAGAATCCTTCAAAATAGCGAACCGACGACGAGAGCTCTGAGAATCCGGATCATTCGGAATCCTCCCTCGTCCATCGACCCCGTAATCGTAGTCTCCGGATCCGTAGAACGCTCCGACCGGTGATGTTGTCGACGTCTGCAATCTCGGTAAGTCCTCCCTAAGATCAGGATCCTTATTCGGATGCGTAGGCGGTTTGACCAGCTCCACGCTGAGGGGACGTTAATCGCCTTTCGAGACGGAGACCTGGTTGCGGCGGGACGGCTTCTCGTCGGTGGTCACCCGGTGTTGAGTTATTGCTGTAGTTGTTGTGCATGACGATCCGAAAGCGTCGAAATCGAACACCAGAGAATGGTGACAGCGAACACTAAGACCTCTCGCCGACGTCGTCCGCTCCAACGACCCAGCCGGTACCGTTGACGACGATACGATAGACCGCCGCGAAGGAGATTGCGGTAAGGGCATGGCCGAGCGGAGGTTGAGATGGTGGTACAGGCAGTGGAAACCCCGAGCTTCGAGAGGATAAGGGTAGGATCGATAGAGCCGGAGAGTGGGGTTGCTTGTGATACTGATGGATAAGTATGAGAGGTGGTTGATGTATAGGATTGAAGAGGTGGATTTCGCAGGACTTTGGATTCGAGGTTGCGTATTCGAGGGTGGCTCGTAGCAGCTGAATAGACGCGACATTGGGAGCTGTACGCCGAGGTCTAAACAAGGAAAGCCGCAATACCCCCACAACAGATGAACGACCCAACGAGAGCGGAAAGAAGACTGACCCGCTACCAATACGCCTACTTGAAGACGAGGCGGCAGGAAGGCGGCAGCTCTGGAGGAGACGATGCTGTGTTAACGGAAGACGACGATGCAAAGGATGCTGGTGGTATCGGTGTTATCGACGGAAGGTTTGGATTCGGTGGTACCTCTATCAAGTTTCTGGTTGTTCTGGACGTCCATAATCAGTTGACTGCCTGATGCAGCCAATTTCAGCAGCGATATTCAAAGAGAGACCCAATAAACTCACGATATCAATGGAGCGGATACGCTTGAACACCTTCCCCTCTAGCCTAATCCTCTTGAAACGCTCTGTCGTCCTCTTCCCCTCCTGCCCCAACTCGCCAGAGCGTGTAGTATACGGTGCGTAATTCTTTCGTTCAGGGTTGATGCATGAGATGGCAATGGACCGTCGTCGTCATGGTCAAGAGCAAACCCACACGTAACCAAATCACGGACCTTCGGATCCAGGTCGAGGGTTCGACCCACGTCGATCCGGCTACTTTTCTTCGCCAGGCGAACGATTAAACGCAATTACCCTGCTCATAGATAGCGTGCCAGAAATCAAGCACGGCGCTGTTTTGCCGGCCTGTGGACGTGCGGCTGATTCCAATATGGCTCATGGGTCAGTCAGATTGATCAACACATACTCACAAAGACCCTCGTTTTACGAATAACTCCTGATTTTTGACTCATTAATACGATCCGAGTGAAATTATATTAAAAATTTTTATTAGCTTGTTGTAGTACTATACGCCAGCTATAGCGGCCCGATCTATCAAATTTGACGGAAAAGGGTTCACTTACGCAGCCCACAGAAGATTTTCTTTGTCTCGAATATCCACACGCTTCCTCCTTGGTCCCTGCACAATCTCTCCGAGTATTCATCGTCCTCTCCACCTTCCCCAATCTTCCGCCAACTCCTTCAGGCTTCCGATGTTCGATCGTTCTTACGTTTAGGGCTGGTGCGTAGCGTAGAGGGCGCATCGACAATTGTCGCGGTCGTGGTCAAGAGCAACACCGACCGGCCGATCTACGTCCCCGTCGAATACTTTTGACTTTCGAGGTGGGCTGTTAGATACCTGCCTGACTTAAAAGAAACTCTGTGTATCCAACCAGCGAACTCATCTTCATGAATGAGAAGGGCTGAGATCCGAGAATCAAGTTGCATCTGCGTTTTCTAAGCAGCTTGGTACAGTCATGTTCGATCGTGTTCAATTTTTTTTGCCGTTCAAGGACTTTTTTCCGTCGATGTCTGCATGTTAAGTAGTAGGCTGAGCTCACAATTTCACGTAGGAATGGTCGTGCAATCAACTCGCTACTCGGCCGATTGTCCCTCGGGCTGGCTACGTCGTGCCTCGACCCAAGAGTGGACAATGGGATTATCAAACATCGTTGATAACAATAGACTCGACGCTGTCGGCATGAAAGATGTGCAACAACAAGGCGAGCACAAACACACGAGCAGATTCAGTCCGGTACCAAATTTTACACCCTCGATCACTCGTATTGACACTGTACATAGCACCGTATCTCTCTCGACATAAACTGAGTGGTAAAATCACCTCCATGACAATCTCCATTCAAATTGGGGAACGTCACTTATAGCAGACGACGGATCAAGTCAATCAGAAGTATCAGGATAAATATTCATCCACGCTTCAGCTCTTCACGCATCGATCCCAATCTAGATGTCGACCTCCTCGAAGAAAGGCTCGACAAACTCAAACGAGAGGTACGTATGCTAGGTTATCTCTTGCCTCCCCGGCCCCGCTCCCTCCAATTTCTGAAACTTTCCTCAAGCTGTTTCCTAAGGGTATTCATCGTCTTCCAAAGCGGATGCGTGCACATGCATTTTTCGGGCGTCGAGTGAGGAATGGTGGTGGTCAGGACCAACCCCGAGATGCCGCATGACGTAGAGCAGTGAATGACAGCTTTCGCTGTGCGGGAGGGCAAGTCGACTGTTGGAGCTGACGATCGAGCATTCTCGAGGATAATTGTCTGAGCGCTGGCTCAGGCTCAGCGCTGTAGCTTGGACTCTAGGTTGAATCATGCTGCATGGCTCAGTGGAGTTTTGGTAGCGATAGCTAAGCTTCGAACGAGAGAGAGTATCAGATCTATGATTAACGGGGAGAGATGGGTCGTTCGTCAGATACGAGGATGAACACATACCAGATTTACGGGCCTGACCGAAGCTCATGATCGGGTCATTACTCATCCAATCACTTATTCCTTCCCCTTCTCATACACGGCCCAAGAACCAGCCATTTACTGGGACACCCGTACGCGCTTCCGAGTCGGCGTGGGATGCCTTGGCAGGCGCGACTTGTCATCGCCCAATGAGCGACTATGTGGACATGCTTGGTAACGGCGTCTGATGGATACAAATACCATTGGCGACCGTAGCGAATGTGAGTGCTTCCTTGCATCAACGGTGGATATCGGCCGTTATCGCACCTGGGTTCCGGGGATGAAGAAGTCGGAACCCTGTTATCGCTCTCCATGAAGTGCCCAAATACCCGCCGGTGAGTTCAACGATCGTTGGCGGGACTTGGCCCTCTAAAGCTGGTAATTTGAATCAGCTTCTAGTATGGAAGCAAAGAGCTTTCAGGCAGGCTCCAGAAGCACAGAGTGAAACTGTACTGTGAAGCGACATGCTAAACTCTCGGGAAGGCACGATATCATCCCACGTCATTACGTAGGGTTGCAATGTGCATCCCTCCAGCAGGAATAACCGATTCCGTCTTCTGTGATTGTGGCTCTCTGCATGGTTGGTACATAGGGATGTTCGAGGGCCATCAGAGGGATTCTGTCTCTTCCTGTAGCGCCTGATCAACACAAATGTCTAGATGAATGTGAAGCCCGAACCAGCGATCAAACTCGATATTGCCTGGGAGAGATCTTTCGTTGAGGGTGACATGTGCCAAACACATCGTTATGGCACCGTAAAGAGAGAAAAATCCACAGTTTCCAAAATCAGCACCTAAATATAGTACAATGAGGCGAGCGAAAGGCCGAGACAAACTTGAACACACAGGAAACCGACACACAAGCTCGGCAAGCCCACGGTCCAGGAACCGCGACGAGGTCTCATCTTTTGGAAGACATGTCCCGCAGGTCAAAGAATGAGGTATTCCGTCCACTCGTGGACGGCCTTCGTCCTTGAAATGACATCGGCCTGTGCGCAAACAGCGCATAGCCTGTCGTATACCGCTCGTCAAAGCTATGTCCGTGTTCTTGAATGTACGACTCTTGACGAAGGTGGAGAATCATCCGACTCGCGAGCATCGAATGAATGACACGCTGGGGTCTGAGTAGATGTCATCAGTCAGTTTCGAACCAGAGTAGCATAGTCAACTCACATCGCGAACAACGTCCTATTAGCAGGCTGTCGTTAAAACTTTGTCAGCGACTGTGGAGCTCCCCAAAGGAATTAGAAGCACGCACGGGAAGAGATGCGAGCATCGCAATGTTGACCACAGACGACGCTATGTACAGTGTAAGTGACCATCACTGCACAGAAACACGAAACCCACCAGCGAGGAACAGGAAGAAAACGAACCCATCCCGATAGAAAATCTTCACAAGAGGGCTCCGCGTATGCCGATGCCTCATAAATCCAATATAGAGCATCACGAGCGTGATCACTAGTACCCTGGATGAGCAAAGCCCGCGCATCACAGGCTATCTGATTCGCTCACAGGTTTCGTTGGCCATCATTAAAGCGAAGGATATAGTTGCATATAGGGTGTTTGCGGCCACTGGTACACAAGCCACGTATCGAGGGACGGGTGAGGGTACCCCTGGGCGACGTTCTAGAGTGAGATTTCCAATCCATTCTCAGCGTCGTGTCGTCACTCACATTTGAATGAGGCTAGGAAAGGTCCAAGGAGGGCAAAAATGGTGGCTTGTACGGTGAAGAACTGTACTATGAGCCACCAGCGGAAGAACGTGCTCTGTCTTGATAAGGCGTAGAGGCGAATGAAGATGACAGCTAAATCGAGCAGCGATAAGTTCGATTATAACCAGTAAGCCGCTGGGTAACCTGCGTGCCTTCTGACATTCCCAGTGATATAATAAGGCCCACTAGTGTGTATCGAGTGTAAGAAAACGGCGCTAATGATATTGAGTCCACGAACCTGAGCTACCAAAGTATGAGATCCGACACATCTACAAGGGCAGTAATCTCAAAGTTAGACGCAGTGGGCTGAGTCGGAGCGAGGCTTCTAGGGCGAACCTTGACGTCGGGAACCTCGATGTCTGTTGACGTTGTGTTAATGGAGCATCTTACATCTCGGTCATGAAAAGACTCACATATGTAGCTGAATATGATGTCGATTGGGAAGTACCGACTGAAGAGGTAGAGGAACTTGACCAGGTTCCATCGAGCTGGCCAGATTACCTCGACTTCAAAAGGTAGAGTATGTAGCCAATCTGCGATCTACCGGACATCGTTAAGTGAACAAGACACACTCTCCTCCAGCAGCTGCTCAGAACCTACCCATGTAGTGACTACGATGTCTGGTGGAAGTTAGGGCTGATTCAGAAAGGTTCCCTTCGCAAAGCTGTCAGCACATACTCACTGTGAATGTGCTGCGTAGGAACAAAATGAGTGAGCGGGTAAGGAGCAGCTGCGCAGCGACGACGTACTCTGGATACGATCTTATTTCTGGTTGAGCTGATGAAAACCGCAACATCCATGGTCTCTGAGCCCAGTCTGAGATCGTATGGGGATGAGTCCCCTCTGGAATGGCAGAGCACAGGTAAAGAGTCAGTAAGAACCAAGCATTCCGTCACAAATGATAGCTCCCCGCCCGTTAAGTACGCCTTGGTACTTTGTCCCACCAATAGCAGATTTCGAATCCTCGCAACGTAAATTATACTTGTAAGTATTTCGTCCGTATTGATCATCATAAGCACACTGACATGATGGCAACGCGGAGTTGAGCAGAACGGGGTCCGTGGGTGTCGGAGGGAAGGTGGAGTTTGGCTCTCCGAAATGGGATGAGTAAATTTTGCCACAGCCCTCACCTTCTCGTTGGTGAATCCAGGGGTTATCATGCGATGGTTCACCGCTATATAATGAAGAGATGCAAACCAGCCTACACTTTGAGACGGCGGGGATTGCCATTCTGTCTGATGAAATAAACACAATTTTCCATCCGAACCCTGCGTCATTCTACTCGGGTATCTCGTAGGTAAATCCCCTTCCCCTGATGCTCATCAGTAATTCCATTTGCAGTCGTATTTCCGCGGTGACCTCGAGCACGAGCACACGATCATTCAATGGAAGCAATTCAAATGTAGGAAAAGGAGCCGAGGTCAAAGTCAAAATTGCACAAACGGTGAGGAACGTTATCCCAAAATTTATTCATCTCAAGAATATCATCATCATCCTTCCGCTCTCACCCAGTCAGGAAACCAGCTGAGGCCCTACCGCGTTGAAAGAATCTATGATACTAGTTTCTCTTCCTCTAACGTACGTACTGCTTCGACTGATACGGAAAAAGGGTGAAATGGGCTGCAAGAGGATCAAAGTTCGACATTCCGAAGTACGACTACTTTACGGTTACCCGTCACATGTTGTACCAATGTCGAAGATGAGCAATGGGGGTCCTATCGTCGTCCAAGAGTACCGGGTTTCAGGGTTAGATGTAGTAACGGCGCAAGGATGTGAAACAGTCGGCAAATGTCCATGTACTTAAACTTACTGACAGTTGTTTAGCACCCCAGTTGACAACCTCTCTACTTTGCTAGCCATGTCCCCTCGCTCTGCTCTCGAAGCTTCTATGATCACTAGCCTAGAGACCCGTAAGCGTCTCCGTGTCCCTCGGTGGGACGCTGACGTCGTGGCTCCAGATCATGCGGGAGATTTCTTCTCGAACGACTATCTCTCCATAGGAAAGCTCCCCCACATCCGCCAGGAATTTCTCAATACCCTCAGCCAGACGCCATCCCTTTTTGGATCCACAGGCTCACGAGCGATCTCCGGAAGTACTCCTCACCATATCGAGCTGGAGCAGTACTTCAAGGAGCAGTTCGAAGCAGAGAAAGCAATGATTTTCAATAGCGGCTATATATGCAACCTTACATTCTTCGGCTATGCACCGCAGATGGGAGACGTCATTCTCTACGACGAGTTCGTCCACGCTTCTATCCACGACGGGCTCCGGATCAGTCGCGTCAAAGAACATACCTTTTCTTTCTCCCACAATTCGGCAAGTGACTTGGAATCAAAGCTCAAGCGGATCCTGAAGGACTACCCTGCGATTCCAAGTGGGCTTTCAACCCTTTTCATCGTGATCGAGTCGGTGTACTCGATGGAGGGTGACTTCTCTCCCATGGAAGAGCTTATCGCCTTGGTCGAGAAGTACGTGCCATCTAGGTCGGCCCACATAGTTGTGGATGAGGCCCACTCCCTTGGTCTCTACGGACCAGCTGGGAAAGGTCTTCTCCGCGAGTGGAGGCTAGAGAAGCGCGTCCACTCAGTCATATTTCCGTTCACAAAGGCAGTGAACTTCATTGGTTGTAAGTAATCGTGTTTAAGTGTTACAATACTGGGATCAGGAAAACTGACTTGATGTCTACAGGTGTATTAACTACCACACCTACTTTATACCAATACCTCTCGAACTATGGAAGATCCTGGCTTTTCACGACCTCCCTTCCTCACGTAGACCTTGCAGGAATCAGGTTTTGTTTCGAAGCAATTCAAACTCAGGAAGCTGATCAGGTATGTCGGTGCCCTTAGTGGATCGGATCGTTGACCGAGTTTATTCAAACAGCTTCGAAAGAGCGTTGCGAAATTATCCCATTTGTTCTTAAAAATGTTCCTGGAGTCAACGTACGACATCCCCAAGGAGGTCCTTTCGATTCTCAACCAAGAATCCAAGGACTTACACGGTCGTGGCCTCGTGGCGCCGGTGTTTCCTATCTATACCCCTCAGCCTCTCGCGCTGCAGCACTATCTCAACAAGCTTGGATACGCCGCGCGTGGTCTTGCTCATCCAGGTGTCCCGAAAGGCACTGAGCGAATTCGAGTGGTCATTCATGGTGGAAATACGGAAGTCCAAATTCGCCAGTTTGTGAAGAGTTTGCGCGCGTGGGGGTTGAGTCAAGTTTCCCTCACTACCACTGGCCAGTCGAGCCTAGTGGTGGGAGGACCAGGAACCTTACACAAGCTGTAGAACGATCCATGTACCTAAAGCGCACGCTCAGTTGTAGATCCGCACTAGATTCCCCCTTATATTGTACCCCCCATGAGCCTTGATCAATCGATCTGTTCGAGTGGATGAGGTAGGTTCCTCATACAATGACATTGGAAATAGAGTCTTGACAGGACATGGAGGCGGTCTTACTCTCCAAGCCTTGAAGGCCGTGGAGGCCCTAAGTTGAAGATCAAACGAAATTTGGCGATACGTCGATACAAGTTGTATCCCTCGATCGTGGTTAGCAATTCATCAATTCAACATATGAAGCGATCAACACTGCATACTAATAGACACCATCACATCAACGAACCCTTTGAATTACTATAGTCTACCGTAGGGAAAAGCCTCTTCACATGACCCATCGAAAATTCCGTAGAAGTAATGCAAGTTAATGATCAAGTTCCTTCGCAGAACCCCCTTCGGATTCGGGTAGAGGGCTACAACCTTCTCGACGAAGT
Source organism: Candolleomyces aberdarensis (assembly GCA_004126415.1). Taxonomy (NCBI): domain Eukaryota; kingdom Fungi; phylum Basidiomycota; class Agaricomycetes; order Agaricales; family Psathyrellaceae; genus Candolleomyces; species Candolleomyces aberdarensis. Next base: position 16,351 of record SDEE01000540.1, on the reverse strand, counting down.
GGTTGTACAGACCACACTCGCCAAGCTCCGAAGGCGTAGGTTCACCCACGACGTAATTATTGACCTTTCCATCAAGGTTTCGGCCTGGCCTGACAGGGTGAGCAGCCATAATCTCCTCGAATCCGTCGTTGCCCGTTGGCAAAGAAGCACGATGGAAGTCGGGTGGGAATCTGCTATCTCTGAAGAAGGATAGGGCAGTGGCCATGTCGAGTTTCCGCCCGCCCAGGACCGTGGTATTGTCCCTTCCATCTACGAGAAGATTGAGCGTGAGTACGGATTCAGCATATGCCGTGAAGTAGCGGGGGAAGACGAATGAGAAGTTTGGATTGGTGACGATAGATTGTTGGATGAGGTGGTACCGATACTCCGCTGCGACTGTGAGGTTATAGTATCCGTCTCCGTAACGGTTGCTGAAGTCGACCATCTGCATGCCTCTGAGTGCAATGCTCATACTTCCGGCGGAGACTCACATACCTGATCGAACAGTGTTTGATTGAAGCTTGGGATGTCGCCGAAAAATGCGTCTGCCCTGGTCATAGACGCATCACCTACGGGTTGTCACCTCGACGGCTGTCTCAAAGTGTTGAAGCTAATCAACCTACCTTCGAACACGTCGTGGGTATTCAGTCCTCCAACAATAGCTGGTTTAGGAGGATCAGGTTCGGTCTTCTTTGTCTTCTTTCCGATACTGAGGAGGTTCGTGACCAAATTTCCGTCAACTAGCATAGCTGCGTAAGCAGCAGTCACGGCAGCCTCATGCTGCATATTGAAGCCTGTGAACGAACGAGCGGTGCAGAAAGTCAGACGGAGTACGGGAATTTCTCTTTGTGGCTGCCACTACTCACCTTCCTGAACTGCAGTAATGATTTGAGCGGGCGTCACCACTCCATCGCGAGGCAAGTACTATCATATGAGAATGAGTGGCGAAATTCTGGATCCAAGCATATGGAGGGCCTACGCCATGCGAAGCAAGTGTGTTCAACCCTGGACAGGGACCTCGTATATCTCCCTCCCTCAATGGCTTCCACGGATGAGCTTCGTTCCGTTGTACGCTATTGGGGCAGGTGGGTTCGGTGGATACACGGCTTCCGTAGATAGTCTTTCCACGGCGGCGTCCTGGTCACGCTCAGAGAGACCTCCAAGAGAGTAGTAGGACGGAAATCCAGAGCATAGGTGAGTCATTGAGACAAGTAGGAAAGAGAGAGATTGCGCGAATAACATGATTAGCCAGTTGATTGAAGGTGCTCGAAGAAGGTTTCTCTCGCGATTTTGAGATTGTGTTTGACCTGTCATCGCACTTTTATATGTACGATCACCGTAGGTACTGGCTGTACAGTTCATTAATTAAAGCTCCAATGCTGCGACGGATGGGCTCCGAGGTATGTTCGCCTTCTTCAATTACTAATAGACATTTGACATGAGTCTCACTCTCCGTAGAGCATTCGAACTACTTACAGGCCAAGAGGGGAAGACACTGCTGACGGCTGAGTGTTGACTGAGCGTGTGAGTGTTCAGCAAAGCGTTAACAATGACAATAGGAGGAAATGACTCTGACGTTCTCTCGCCTCACCAGCAAGAGGCTGAGAGTAATCGGTTGGACGGGCCTCGGATCCCATTCCCGTCGTTCATTTGCTTGACTGCGCATCAAGAAGTTTATATATAGGGTCTACGACGGTAACCCAGTAAGGTTGCTTCAATAACTAACAACGGGAACAAGGTCAGAATTGCCCGACCCGACTTAGGACCGCAGGGTTCTTGCTGCGCATGTATGATGTCATACATTCCAAACCTTAATCTTTGCTGGCGAGAGCGGGGAAAAATCTGAATGAGATGATTGGGAACGTAGCGGTGAGCAACTTGGTATGAGCGTCGCTCCATTTCTTCAACTGAAATGACCAGAGCTCAGTCCAGAATTGTCCACATTCATTGTGGAATTCCCTGGCCGTTGATTATCGCATCAAATGGAGGGCATCTTTTATCACTACTAGTATAATTCAAACTGAAGAAAATTTAACGATTACAAGGCCTGCCTCGCTTCTGTATAGCCTAGGATTCAGGTCTATGGCCTCAGATAGATACCTGCGACGTCAACTTCGCCACTAACTCAGCGAATTCATCAAGTAGATCCTCATTGTATGGGAGCGAGGATACTTGTAGATAGAACAAAGCCGGCCAAGTAGAGGCTGCAAGCGACCGTCCTAATTGAAATCTGGTGCCATCCATAAACTATATGATATGACGAGAGCCGCAAGAAGTACAAAGGGGTGAAACGATCGAAGACGGTAGGGGATACGATTGCGAACTCCTTATAGATATACCCATTACGATAGCAATACTAACGATTTTTTACCGACCTCAGGCGATGTCCGTCAAGTCGAAAAATGCAAAGAAATCGCAAAAGATACAAGAGCTCAAAAAGCAAACGAAGCGAATGAATTTGCAGGCGAAAGGCGTGTGTGAGTCCAAGAGTCTATTATCGCAACCAACACGGCTCGAGCCCAACGCCCGCCAGATGCCACCAAAGCCGTTGAAAGTGAGACCGGCCCTTTCTTCATCTCTGCCGTGCTGTGTGTGTAGTGCCCTACTGTGCTGAGACCTCCCTTAGCACCGGGTATCAAAGCAGGATGAGTGTGGCACGAAGGGGAGGACAAATGAGAGTGGGACGCGGAAGGGCGACGAACCACCCCGGCAGTAGTAATCCTGCCACAGCTTCCAACCTCTTCTTTTTGGGCTTGGGTTGTAGCTCTTTGAGCAATCCGTTGAGTTAATCTTTGAGTAAAACGTCGTAGCGTTCGAGTCCTTCGTCGTGAACCTCGTCGTCAGAGAAGATTGTCTCCGAATGGTGAGGTAGTGCTATTAAGTGCAGTAGCACTCAACTGTCCCGTCTCCTACTCGTACTCTCGACCGAACTATGTCTCTAAAAATCCCCGCGGCTTGGTGTAGATTGTCAATTCCCCGTTGTCATCACGTGCTTCAAGCCGTACACTATTGTTTGTTACCTGCCGAAAGAAGAGCCTAGTCGCCAACGTCCAATTGAAAGGCTGTATAAGAAAAGCAGCGGAAAATGGCGGTACCACCTCGTTACTCTCGTGTTTTCGAACAGGAGCTAATATTAGCTTGAGGATACATATGAGCTTCTTGGCTGACCTTCACTCGTCGTAGTATATGATTCGCATTATTCTCATTGTTAACATTCTCTAGCACTCGAATTCTAGCTTAGATGCTGGTCTCAAAGCATGAATCTACCTCAGTCGCACCACACGCATTGTCCGACCCAGAATAGATCAGCACTTTGTGGGTCCTAAGTGTCTCGGCTCAGCATAACTTGCTGACGTTCCTAGAACGTTACCTCGACACCTCAGAGACCGGATCGCGGCGGAGTGCTTGCATATTACCATCCTCAACACGTACACAGCGTTGAATGTCGCTAAGATGCATCTCGATATTCAAGCCTGCCGAAGAAATGTATAGGATGACATCAACGACGTTGAGAACGCTCGAGTAAAAAGCTTCGTCACCGGTATGATGCGCAACTACTCTTCGGGGATTTGGCTCGTGGAAGCCCTTTTCCTTCGCTCCAAGAAAAACCTCGGCGGTTTCCATCTACTTTCTAGGCTCAAACCTGACCCCAGGGCGGAACAGAAGTGTTCGGTTCTCAAGGGAGTTGCTCGCCTAGGGTGAGTGATAATCCTAACCTCACGCAGCAACTCATGGCTCTGATCGACACTAGCCACCATTATCTAGCCGAGAGCGAAGTCCATTTCACATTAGATTTGGTCGCCTACGGAGTCGAACAAACAAACTCATCTGTTATGGTACTGACTCGTACTGATGATGTGTACTCTTCGTGCTCTGGAACGCGACTCCGTGGAGTTACTGACACCGTCACCCGCCAAAATTTCATACACCGGAGCGGACTTGTTGAGTCGCTCGCAACGCTCTGAGGGTCTTCGGATCGCCCATTCTGCGCGAAAGGTAGATTGCAAGCTCGTAAACCTTGATTTGCCTTTCGTAGACGCCCTCCATCGAGCGTAAAAACGGTTGAATTGGCTAAATATACTTGTAACAGCGTTGTTGATCAGGAGAAAAGCCTAATAAAATGAAGCAGTGGTCGCTATGTACATGAAGTCGAAATGTATGCTATCAAGAAGTGCGAGCTCTAAGCATGTTCCAAGAAATTGAGAAGTTTAGTGGAGCCTGGGAGTGGTGAAAGCGACAAACTAATATGGTGTCTTTTGAACGCGTTGACTTCTGAACCTCTAACGAAAAGGTCTCAGGAGTACCGAAGGCATTGTGCCCGAGAAATGATAGATGTTGTTTGCTGAAGACGACAATTGGAATGATCGACGGTTCTGAAAGAAGTTGATTAAATGAGTCGGCAGTCGTAGTGGTGTGAAGAATTTAGGAATCACCATGGACGACGTCTTATCAGACGTTGATCAACTCTGTTATCAACCCGGCCCAAAAATCGTCGTCTACGCAAGGACAGCGGACCAGCTCAAGGTGCTGTCCGTCCCAGTGAGCTATCATCTTTGGGATTACTCCGTGGAAGTCGGTAGGGATGTCCACAAGAACCAACTTTGAACAGTTCGAGATGTGAATGGGAGATGGGGAGGTGAAGTAGCAGTGGATGAGAGTGAGCGTCTGAGGATGGATGATTCGTTTGAGAACGAATTCGATCGAGTCCTGGTCGGTACGCTTGATGATGAGGCGAGGAATGGAAGTAGTCACGGCCTGTGAAGACCCTGACGGGGGTGATGGCGAGAGCGCACCGTTGGAGGTAGGTCCTTGAATCGACCATGGGTGACCATCATTGATAGGTTCGAAGGTGTCCAAAGCCAATGTATCGAGTCGTGGAAAGGACGGTAAGACGTCGAGGAAGAAGTAGTGGATGAGCTCGTCGGAATACCCGTCGACGCGGAAGGTAAGGTGGTTTACGCCAATCGTCTCTAACATCGGCATACTAGAGAACACATCCTCCACTCCGGATCTACTTCGAGAGATGGAAGATCGAAGCATGGCTAACAGGTTCTTTCCATCGATGTAAACCGTCGTCAACGTTGTGTTGGCCCCAACTCGGCCATGGATCGAGGGTGGGAGGAAGCTGGACGAAGGAGGCTGAAGGATGGAGTCGTCTGCGTTACATCTCAACACCAGATTCCTCAGCCGCGTAAGTCGATGATCATCGCCTGAGCGGAGAAGGAGTGACTGCAAGTCGGGGAGAGACGAAGCTTGGTTTGTCTCTATCACCAGCGCCTCGACCCTCTCCAAGTGCCCCTCCAAAGCGCTCAACAGAACTTCTACAGACCCTCGTTCATCAAGGTCGAGGGTATGCGGAATCTTCTTCTTCCTGAGAAGGTAGACGCTGATTGTGAGGGTACCAGAGCGGTTGAGGTAGATAGTGAGAGGAGAGGTAGAGATAGTTTCGGTGGTGTGTAGTGTATCGACGTACATTACTATGTGCCGCCATATCGAAGGAGTATGACATGATATACGATGCCAGAGTCGACAGACGAGACCAAGGTAGTAAAGGCGACGGTGCACCCTCTCTACGCCACCGGAGAGATAGACTTGCGAGTCGAAGTCGATGTTTGGAGTGACGGCGTACTGGAGAATGATAGTGATGATTTCGGTCGCGAGATTCAGGATGGGGCAGCCGCTCCTGGCCATGGATACAGTCGGTGATGCTGAAAGAGAGAGATAGCTGACGAGAGGCAATACTGAGAAGCTCGCTCTGAGTGTTTGAGCGATCGTCTGCTGCGGGAATTCCGTTCGAGACGTTGAAAGAGAGGCTTCAAGGGCAGTAGCTTTAAGAGTAACGGAGATGACCAGAGATCACGAATAAAGGTTCGAGATCTGAGCAGGACCGAGCTGGGATACCGCAGCAAAACGGAATTAGTGCGAGGTACAGCAAAAAAGGAGAGGAGCTTGGTAGAACTTTCATGGTCAGTTTTGCAGCTCAGCACCGTCCACTGGAGGCTTACGCCCGCTTTCAAATAAGGTTTAGGGTGCTCTTCAGCCTTCAGGTGACCGTTTGTGCAAAGAACGACAGAAATTTTCAATTGCTCTGCACCATGAGGCGCCGTCTCGGGGGTGAAGATCGGTGCGGGAACTCGATTAGGCCATCTTCGACTCTCGTTGTCAATTGAATTTCCAGAGAGGGCACTCCCCGTGATACCACGGCGCTCGACGAGAAAGGCAAGACTCTGAGTCAACCCAGCCGCTGCTCGATTCGAGAGAGATCGTTCAATAAAATTTTCAGCGCTTAGTGGAGACACGGGAAGCAATGATATCAAATTCATATTTTTGAAGAACCTGTCAGTGCCGCGATGGGGTCACTATCTTTAAGGTACTGATACGAGAGGTCGAGATAATCGATCGCGAAATCAAATTCCCGCAATCCACCCAGGCCAGCCCTCTGGTTTGCACTAACGCGGCCAATATGCCAACCTGAGCCATCTCTTCACGCGCCCACCCGCATTCGTATGTACAGTCAGCCAGATCCGGATTTCGTGACACTCGCCATCGGCGCCGACACGAGCTTGTCTGCCGAGCCAAGTCTCGGCTTGGCAAACGACTGTCGAATCGTACTGATCTACGTTGAATAGAGCGAACGAGAGGGAATGAGCCCGGCTACGAAGACCGTTGGTTGCATCGGGAGAGGCAGAGAAGACTTGGTCGATGAATCGTACTGGGCGAGACGGAGCGTTGGAGACGTCCCGGCCGATCAGGTCGTTAGGCCCTGTCGTGAGAGTAACGACCTACACAACAATACCAGACAAGACGCAAAGTGAGGAGCGTAAACAGTAGTGAACCTTTCAACATGGAAATAAGAAACACACCAGTATCAGCGTATCTCGAGGTCTGGGCAATCGTAGCGCCCCAGTGTTGCGCATTATTGAGATCTTCAACGTTCTCATTCTTCATTCCCGATGCTGCCATGGGTGATCACCTTGATCCGATTCCAAAGATCATGTAATTTCTTGCGATGAGGGCTCCCATCGTTGCTGTCCGTTCAGTAGGTGGTACTGTCGCTGAGAAGGAGAACGGTGACGAGCATGAGTGAGTGTGGGGAGTGTGATGATAGTAGTGGGATTACGGTGAGCTGGGGTAGGCTCCACCGCGTTGAGAATACCCCGGGTCGGCGCGGAAAGACTGAGTTGATTAGTTGAATCTTCAACGTAGCAGATTCGGGTTTCATACGGTCGTTCAGTTCCACAAACGACCAGGGGACGGACTCGACCTGAATTGACGACGGACAAAGAAAGAACGCCGGAAGAGAACGCAGACGCGCCTTACAGGAAAAAGCCAAAAAGACGGAGCAGCGAGCAAAAGAGCGAGAGACGCTTTAGCATTGGGTCGTTGTCTCAGACAAAGCGTTGAGTCAAGCATTGGGCTTGTGGTTGGTATGAAACGTCAGGAATCGGAGCAGGACGACTAGGCTTATCGGAGGCGCGGACGGTAATGCCGTCGGGGAGGCGGAAAGAAGGTGTAAGAAGCTATTATTTGAGAGCAGCGTTACACCTGGATAGCGAACTACAGAGCCAGCCAGCACCTGCGCGAACAAGGGAGAAGGACCGCGTCAGCATATGGATAAAAAAACAATGGAATAGAAGGGAAGAGGCTCATATACCGTTGTAGTATATTTTACCCATCGAACATTCTCGAAATAACGAGAACGACGTACGTAGCGATTCTGATATCTAATCGTCGCCCCAGGGGAAGAAATCAGAGGTCACTCACCAGCATCACCGCAGACAGCATCGAGGACGACGCAAAGGACGCGTCATTGCCAGGGAAATCGGATTCTCGGCAATTGCCGTGCGCATTTGCGTGGGTGGCAACTACCGGAATAGGAGTCAATTCCCCTCGACTGCGGCCCCTCCAGCTCCACCCATAGTGAACGACAAGCTCGTCTCCACGAAAATTTTGCCCCGGACCTCAGAAGGCTCAGGAGGGCTTGGCATGGGGCATGGTGGTGACAGGATCGATCATGGCCTCGCTTGCTTCTTAACCACGGGTGTTGGAGGCGGAGGGTGCGGAGCTCACGTAGTCCTATAATCCCGAGGTCTGTGCAGTTTTTGTCGTTGGAGTTCTTTTTTCTTTTTTCGTTGATTCAACTTGAGCACTTGGTCATCTCGTTCTGTAAAACCTTCTTCTCATTATCCTGAGGCTACGGCGCACCTGCATTCGTTTGGGATCATTCTCGTCCCATCAATCTTCCTTCTTCATTTTCTTTCTATTTTTTCGTCTTCCCCTTGGCCCATGCCGTATGGTGCGCATTTACTCCACCCATTTATCCTTTAACGCCTCGATTGCTTTCGTTTCTCGGAGCCTGTCGACTCGTGCCTTCAATCTTCCCCTTTTCTACATCATCATACTCCGGGACACCACGTTCCTATTTATCCCCGAACTGTTCACCCCCAAAGTCGCCTCCGGCGAATCTTACCTGAGAAGGGTCGAACTCGCGCGTTTGATGGGCGACTGCTATCTTGGTCTCGGGCTCAAGGCTCGATCAACTGGTGCTTTGGCAGACATTCTGCAACGCTTCTCCTCTTCCTTTGACTCGTTTTACCGTTCGGTTCCTCCTTCCCAGTTCAATATCACTCTTATCGCAGCTAGATTTTCTCTCTTTCTCCCTGATTCTACGTGCCGTACGGTGTGGTGTACGTAGGTTCGAGTCATTAAGTACGTGCTTGTTGGCCTCACCTTCAATTAGACTCAGCCTCGTTCTCTCCGAGCCTTTCGCCATTCGCGGCGTCTTTCAATTTTCCTTTCCAATTCTGTGTATCGCCGTACCGTCCGAAACACCACGTTCCTATCAATATAAATTCCGTCCCGAAATCCTTGTGCACATGAACCTCTTTGTGGGGTCTTAGCGCCCGCCGCTCAAGCACCTTCCCTCGTGCTCAACCGTTGTATATACGTCTGGATCTGTGACTCCACATACCGTCCTCGTGTCCGATGCTCTAGGTACGTCTCGCCAGATACGTGCCCATCCGTTCAGCCCACCTGCCCGATGTCGAGATGTGTTTCCTCCAGTTGAAGTTTTCCCTTAGCTCAGTGTTCTTAAGACCCCTTCTTCTACTTCAGTCAAACAAGCGATACCGCGGTATGTCTGCGTTCAAGTGTACTTTGGCGATTAGATCTGTGCAGCCTCTTAATCTAGATAATTGTCCTCGTGCTTCTCTGTTTAGTAATGAAAGCGTTGGGGTATACACGATAGTGTCTCTCCAGCCTCATTTACGCCGATTGTTATTTACACTGACTCAAGTCAGTACATGCTGTTGAGTAAAGTCTTACCCGATTGGTACGCCAGGGATCCGGAATCGTTCGAGTGAGCGCAAGGCAGTGCAAACGGCCGGGCATGCGAGCAAAGGACCAAAGTCGATACCCTTGTATGTCCCAAACTGCCCGGTGGCGTCACAGTACTGTAAAAAGAAGATGATCTCCCGCGACGCATTCTGCGCAGTCCCTAGTCAAAGTTCGGCAAAAGCTCCGTGGGTTCATTCAAAATTTGGCTTGACGTGAGTTGGGTTGGGCAAGCCCCTTAGGCATGCCGCCGTTATGAGGCCTCCGCCCCCCACGCTCATACTCTCCTGCTCAGTTTTGGGTTGAGGTTATCCCCTGATTGAATTTTTCTTGTGGGCACAATGTGTACGAACGAAATTTCGCAGGATGCGCACGAAACCCTTGGCTTCTTTTTACCGAACGAACCAGTCGGTGTATGGATTACATCATATTATATGTGCTCGAAATGTATCAACCAACAGTATTCATTATTCCTCTATTCGACTCGATTCAAACAGTCGAAGATGTGGCCTGTGGTTTGCCTGCGTTCACGCACCGAGACGAGAGCCAACTCCAAAAGCTCTCCCTGATGGCTTCGACATTGAAGGAGAATGTCTGTGGTCAGTTGATGGCGATGGGTCGATTGGTTAAGTAGTCGAGAGTGATTAAGGTGATTGCTTGGACGCACCCAGACATTACCAACAGCGTATTTATGGCAGTGGCAGTGACGTTCTTGAGTAGCAACGACGGGCCCAAGAATACTGACTCATCGAATTCGTAAACGCAGTTTTCATCGGTATGGCCAATATATGGATTGCGGATACATGGAGGGTGGAGAGGGCGCGTCGAGCTTCGTGAATGTGGTTATGGTCAAATCAACCTTTTGACGCTGGCGATACACTATGACGTAGAACCGATCACGAACGACTCGAACACCGCCGCCAGGCCGCAGGTTCGAGCCGTCCACGTCGATCAGTTTTGATCCCATTCAATTCTCAATCGCTGCTTGTGCTTCATGATTCCTCAGCCCAGTTCTTTCGTCTTTCGAAATGGGCGGACTCTCGACAGACACCCATCATACTTCTGCAGAATGAAAATCACGGGTTGATGACATGCGAAAACGGGAGATTCGGCGAACCACAATATATAGATCGTGTGGATGAACACTACGAAGAACTCTCTCAAAAGGCGGCGCTTCGGGCGTTCTGAGGCTGTAGGCTAGCGATAGAGGGAGCCCACGTGGACTGGTACAGCAATATTATAGCATCAAGTGCATGTACTGTATCTACGCCGTCGAGACGTCTACTGCGTCATCATATCACGCATATCTAAGAAAGTGGCTTTTGAGTTCCCTCTAAATACCGTCGTTCCCTCCGATCTGTGCGCTCGGAAGGACATAGTGCTATGAACGCTCGCATCGTCTAGTCGATCTTCAAACCCGTGTCCGTTCTCTTGACGGTACGACTGCTCACGGAGATGAAGAATCATTCGACTTGCTAAGATTGAGTGGATAGTGCGCTGAGGTCTAGTCGCAGGAGGCAACTGTGAGCAACAGTTGATGTACTCGGGATACACCTGAACGGAGTACTTACATTGCAAACAACGTATTGGATGTCGGCTATGTGGGTTGTGGTCAGCACCGGATGAGAAGTCGTCGCCAGAGTCAAGTGTCACATACGGGGAGCGAGAGCAAGAGCACGATGTTCACAATAGAAGTTCCTGCAATCAGCGTTACCACGGAGTGCTATGGCTCAAAAGCATTCTACTGACCTGCAAGAGCCGAGAAAAACACGATTCCGTCCCGGTAAAATGTGGTGACGAGGGGACTCCTCATCCGTCGATGCTTTTTAAACCCGATATACACCATCGCTAGGAGAATAACTGGAGTGCGGAAGAGTCAGTGAGATCTTCTGGATCTCCCGAAAAAGGAAGCTCACTCGTCTCGTTGGCCATGAGGAGGCCAAAGATTATCATGGCGAGGTAACTCGCGCCCGAGATTGGTAGGCAAGCGACATGCTGGGGAAGTGGGGATGGTGCGTCTATCATGATCGCGTCATCAGCCTGGTGCTTTTTAGGGAATTCGTTACTAACGTACAAACCACAGACTTGTAAAAGAATCCTTCCACACAACAGGCAGTGATTTGAACGACGATAAACTGGAGGGGGAGCCAGATACGGCAGATCCTGCTCTGCCCTGATATAGCGTACAGCCGAAGGAAAATGACAACTAGCAGAGTTGCCGTCAAGGGCCTGGTGAGTCTCGTCGCAGGCCTGAGCTGACTGCTTGGAGCACCAATGCGACGTACCTTCAGCCAATGCGAGTCCTACCAGCGCGGAGACTTGTGTGCTTTGCATCAGTACTCGTGATGGACCAGGGGCCGTAGAGGCACTTACGTCCAGAGACAACGAATGATATCTGACACGTCTGAATCCCATGTCGATACGTCAGGCCCATCAGTCCTTGCAATGATTAAATATCGAACGCACCTCGATATTCGCGCGCTCGAGATCTGAAGGACCGAGAACACGAGCGTTAGATCAAACCGTTCTTCACTCATCCTCGCAGTACAACTTACAAAGATAGTAGACGAACATATCGACTAGGAAATATCTGTTGAGGATGTACAAGACCTTTACAAGGTTCCATTTTGTGGGCCAGATCACTTCGATCTCGAATGGGAGTGTGTAGATCCAGTCGGCCACCTGCACAAAAAGCGTCATGCAAATCCGGATGTAGATACCTGGGAACTACCTACAGCAACTGTCAAAGCGATGTCTTGGAAATCGTGTTGTAGGTGGACCACCCGATGAGTAAGTACCGTTCACATATCAGTATCGGAGGTATCGCCATCCTTACTTAGCGCGTGCTGGAATAACGTTTAGAGTCATCCGTCCTGGAAATGAGTGATGCCACCTACCCTCGAGAGAATCTTTCCCCAAGCCGCCTCCTCCAGCAAAGCCGCCATGTCCATTGCTCCCAGCAGGATTCTTGGGATCGTCGCAGTAGGACTGTTGGTCGCTCGATGACAAGGTGAGAGGGTAGTAAGAAAGGTGCGCAAGTAGTCTGACCGCGGCTATATACTATATAGCCTCATCAACGGAAATCGAGCCGCAACATATACAAACTGATGGAGGGACCTGAATTCAATGCAAAATTTGCGATGTCAGCTGCAGGCAACCGATTATGGCGTCCATCGACGCTCTTCCGTGAACTCCGTCTGGAAGCAGATGAAACACTCACCGTGTACCTTATTCGAAAGGTTGATCTCCCAATTTACCCGTGAACCTGCAGTCGAGGTGATGAAATCTCGCCAACATCGAGGACGGGAAAACCAGTTCCTGATAGCAAGGCAGGCCCCCACAACCGAGACCTCCGAAAGTAGGGCCCAAGTAGGGCCGGTGGGGCTGATTACCGACAGTGGCTCGCGTAGCATATCTGGTCGTAATGCAACGCCTAATAGTTGCCTAATAGAGTAGAGTGTATTCGAGCGCTCAGCCGCAATGCCGAAGCCCCGTAAGGTACGGTGGGGCCTCATGGGAAAGCGAGAGGGTCTTCCAGATCCTATAATCCGGCAAGACCAAACGTTGAGAAGTCAAATAATACTTCCTCTTGGCTTGCCATTGCAGGCAGCGAGTGCGTCATCACATTTTTTCTACATATGATCGCCGAACTGGGCAAGTCACCCAACTGCCTAGTCTCCATTGAACATTCTACTCTCGACGAATAAAATGGGCTACGGGACGAATAGGTCTACGACGGGAGTTCTCCATTGAGAGGTTTATTAGGAATAGATTCTTACCGGAAGTCATTCAATTGGCCGCTACGGTCGGGGCCGAAGAACCTGTGAAAATCAAGCATTACACGCAATGCTGACGGCCAGTTAGACGGCCCAGTTAGACGTCGACGACCTGCTATCTCAAAGGTATTTTAGCAAGTGACATCGAAGTCGGAAGGGTGAGAACCCTGAGTTGAGTACAGCGGATGAGTAAGGCCATGGTTGTGCGGGTGAACGAAGCTAAGTGTTGACGTAGAGCGCCATCAGCACAAGGGCCGCACCACAAGGAATGGTAGGTAGGTCCCTGACCCTACGGAGTGGAAAGAGGGTTCTGGTGCGAAATTACGTCGAAGCGGCAATACAATTGGAGACGGAAAGGGTGGGAGAATTTTCCCGTTCTGTACTGAGCCATTCAAGCTAAAATTTTCCTTCCTCTAGCCAATACATTTGATCTCATGACCCACCTCGTCAGTCGAGGATCCGGACCTACCTAGAGAACTGCCAGCCTCGACCGTAATACGTATATGTTGCTTGTGCATGCTATGCGTTTTCTTACCTTACCCACGTCTGATCATTGGAACTCTCGCAACAGGAACCCGTTCGGCGTTCAATGAAAGCGCGAAGGAGAAGTGAGAGGAAGGTGCGCAAGCAGTCTGACCACGGTTATATAAATCCATCAATGGGACTCGAGCCGTAATGTATACAAACTGATCTACATGTCTGAATCTAGGGACGAAGTTGCGATGTCAACTCGAGGAAATGATATGGCGCAGGAATCGCCTTCTCCCGTGGGGTGATCTTGAACCGTCGTCGATCATGTCAAATCTTGGGAGCGTGAATCACATCACCGAGCGCCTATTCATAGACCCCGTGGTCGGGCAGAATTCCCACAATGACAGCTGTTTGGACGTTGGACACCAATCACCATATCGATAACGATCGCTTCTTTCTTTCCTACCGCATTCACTATCCCCTGCGAGCGATTGAAATGTCTGTATCTCTCAACGATGGAGAGATCGTCCGATTCAAGAGCGTGAAATTTGGAGGCGCTATGGAGCTCGACCGCCTAACACAAGGATCTAGTATGTTCATCCCTTAAGGCTTCGTCTGCGTAGGTCTATGAATGACAAAAATACCTCGATATCAGTTGTCAACGACTTCAATGGGTCTGGGTATCAACAGGTACGCGATCTATTCGCTCTATGCTCGCTCAGCTAGTCGTACTAATCTTGACACAGTGGCAAGCTAGCCAAGATTCGGACGGATTTTGGAGATTTAAAAATGTCGCCACAGGCCTGTACCTGGGGCAAGATAATGGAAAGCTCGCGATCGAGACTCCGGTGGTTGGAACTTCGTTTGAATTTCCTTGGGAAGTCGAGGAGGTGGATGCCGACAAACATCATTTTCGGTGAGTGTTGGACTGGAGCGGCGAAGTGTTTCTCTACGCTGAATGGCCTGGATTAGCCTTTACGTCCCCAACACGAACCAGGTTCTTGATGCTGACGCGTCGTGTGAATTCCCAGGTAATAGAGGGTTCTTCTGGCCTGCATGGAAAGGCGCCCAAAATCAATTATGGCTCATCGATCAAAGTTCGAGTCGACTGTCATCTCTTTGCCGTTCCACTCGTTAATTAGCCTCCTTCTACATGGTCTAGATATCGAGCCTACTCCTCCTTGCCAATCAGGAGCGATATACAAAATTATCCATACCCAATCCGCGACGGTTGCTCACCTGGAAGGAAACGGCAAGGGTCAGTCATAATTCCTTTCACCGCCTTGAATCGTAATCAAAAGTATCATTAGTATCTGGCTTTGAATATAACGAAGGGCGTAATCAAGTGGTATGGTTCTCAAATCTGTACTGGTAAGCTGCTCTGACATCGAACCGATCACTGTTGCATAGTGGGAAGCCATTCCGCGCGGTGGCACAACACCGGCCTATATGTGGTACTTCAAGAACGTTTACAATGGCCTATATCTGGGTATAGCCAAGGGTGACGAAGCAAAGCAAGATACTCGGGTTGTTGGCAGAGCCGCTCCCTTCCTGTGGAACGTGATCCCATCGGACTCCGAACCCAACGGATTCCGGTGAGTGTATCCAGCACTCGTGCGCGTTGAGTAGCAAGGTCTCATCTATTCCTACAGACTCAACGTTCCGTTCACAAAGTGCAACATGGACCTTTGGGGAAACAAGTCGGATCCTGGAACTGTCATCCATCTAGACACCAGGCGATTAATAAGCAATGTCTGGAGGTTCGAGCGAGGTTCGTATCATTTTCTCTTGCTCTGGTGAATTCACCTCGTAACGTCAGACGCGTTAACAGTGAGCGACAGAGACACGCCATGCGGCAACCCCCTTCACTTAGTGCCTAAGGACGTAACCATGTGCACCGAGAGCTCGGACGGGTGCCAACCCGAATGAATTCTGGTGGAATGTCCAATGTGTTGACTATCTTTTCGTGCAACTATAACGGAGGTTCTAGGATACGACTATTGCTCATGTTTTCGGTACGGATGCCAAATTGATATCCTTTCCAGTAGATTGATACGGAATGGTCGAGAAGAAGCCATGGAACGCCCCCAGCTCAAGGCTTAGGGTAAGCCCCGCGTTGGAGACTGAGATCGAATTCGTTCAAGTTGAGCTGTGTGGAATTGGATAACGAGAACCGTTGCACTTACCCTCTCACGTCTTTGATGAAGGATTGCGATGGGCTTCCTGGGCTCCTTTACCCCTCATTCGACGAGACTAAGTACGAGTCGCAGTCCTCTTCGTTGGGACTCCAATGGCTCACTGCAGACAATAGGACACTGAAAGACCCGGCTCATCAAACGGAATACTCGTATGGCAACAATAGTGTCGCAAAATTCGAGGCGGATGCACCTTCGGGTTTGCACCTAAATTGCATGCAACTTTGTAGGTGAGTGTAACTTAGTAGATAGAGGTCATGTAAACAATATGTACGCACTAGTTTCTCGCTCCACCTCGAAGGAGGACAGCATCTCTGGAAGAGTGACAGCACCTTGGAGAGATGCACCTTTCAGAGATGCACCTTTTGGAGATGCATTTTTAGGAGCTGCGTCTTTGGAGGCTACACCTCTAGGGGTTGCATCTTCAAGAGACGTATCTGGGAGCGTTGCCCCTTGCGCCGTTCGATCTAAAATGGGTTGTGGCTGTGCTCCGGGCAGTTGGTAGCTGGTTTGAGGAAGACGGAAGGCGTGAATACCTTCCAGTTGGGCTGGAAGTGAATGTGACCTCCCAATACAGTGGAGAGCAGTCGATAGAAG